>JABUQX010136704.1:42500-52706 GCA_015478945.1 Trachelipus rathkii
TGGGGAGGAAGCCAAATCATTCAACATTCTTAACGATCTGGAGCAACTAGTTAAGGAACCTATATACATTCCGGATCGTCCTAACCAATTCTTGAACACACTTAACCTATGTTTTAAGACTAGTCCTTCTCTCTAGAAATCCACCAACTTCTTTCCTATTGTTAATCTGACCACAACCTTATATCTCTTAATTTTAAAACATTCTCTCCATCTCCATCCTGGCCTATACGTATTTTCTGGCACTTAATCTTGCCGATTGGAGGACTTTGCCTCGCTTTGACGCTAACTATAACTGGAGTGACTGCTTTGACTCTGAAGACGCTTCAGCTTTTGCCGATAGGTGGGAGCTGTAATCGCTGATGGGATGATCAAGTTCATTTCTTCCTCGACTAAATCTTTATCTCCTCAAAATCCATGGTTCGATCGTGCTTATTCTCGGACCATTCAGGAAAGAGTCAGTGCGTATCGGGAGTGGAAAAAATCTCGTTCTCCTGTCACTCTCGCTAATTTTCATTCAGCTTGAAATCGTTGCAGGGATACTCTTTGACAAGCAATGAGGACTTTCATAAAATGAAAGTGCGCTTACCTCCTTGGTTCTCCTACTGACAAATATTTCTGAACTTTTACCCAAAAAAAAAACATCTGTAACAACTTCTGTAAATCAGCCTTTCCTCCTCTTATTCACTCTGATAGTTTAATGCTGCTAATACTCCAGCTGAAAGGCAATCTCTTCGGCCTCCTGTTTTCCTCTAATTAAGTCCTGGACTAATCTGGCAATCCTCCTCCTCCTCCTCCTCCTCCTCCTCCTCCTCCTCGTCGAGTCCCCCGCTTCCTCCTTGCTCGCATCTTTTGAGACGCAATTACCTGTGGACAGTGGCGAGGCGTGCAATTTTGCAGCAGTCACAGCTTACAGTTTCAACTGTTCCTATTTCCGTCATTAATATATATATATATATATATTATATATTATATATTAATAATATAATTATATTAAATATATATATATATATTAATATATATTTATATATATATATAATATAATATATAATATATATTGTATATGTATATATGCTATATGTTTTTAAATAATTTATATAAATATATATAAATCTATATTATTAATATAATAATCTATATATATATAATATATATATATATATATATATATATATATATATATATATATATATATATCCAAACAAAAAAAATAATAAAAATAAAAATAAAATATAAAAAAATATAATATAATAATAATAATATAATAATCAATAATAGAATATAATAATAATAATAATAATGAATAATAATAATAATATAATAATAATAATAATAATAATAATAATAATATATAATAATTAGGGACACTTTTTCAAAGTAGTTTCCCATTAAATACATATTTATTTTAAAGAAACTTAAATTTTTGCCATTTTTGTTTTTAATTGTTCAAGTTTTTCATAATAGTTCAAACTTTATAAAGTGTATATTATAGATAAAGTAATGGAACTTTAATTGACCTTATTTTTGTAAAAAACAGTAAAATTACGATTGTGGTTTCACTGATTTTAATAATAATTTATGAATTTATAATTTCTTTAACATTTATTATATTTCCGAAGTGCGAAGTTTGAACGAAATCTTAAAGTACCAATGCTTTAATACGAGAAAAAAATTCGCTCAAATAGGAATGAAGCGACAAATTTAGAGATGAGCTGGGCATGTTATATTACTATACATTTTGCGCGATTTGATTGGCTTACAGATGTGAACATTATATAATAATAATGATAATGTTGCTCGCAATTGATCCGACAAATTACATGATCCCTGGGGCATGTTTATTAATCATTAATGTCATTTTAATTGATCCCCGCTTTTTCAAACCATATATATATATATATATTATATATATATATATATATTATATATAAATATATATATATATAATATATTATTATTATATATATATATCATATATTATATATATATATATATAATATATATATATATATATTAATAATTTATATGATATATATATACTATATATATATAGTCTATATATTATATATTATATTAGTATATATATATATATATATATATAATATATATATATAATAATATATAAATATATATATATTATATATATATATATATTAATAATTATATTATAAAATTATATATATATAATATATAATATATAATATATTAATATATTATATATTATATATATTATATATATATATATATATAATATATATTATATATATATATATATAATATATATATATATTATATATATATATATATATATATATATATATATATTATATATATATATATATATATATATATATATATATATAATTATATATAATAATATATATTATAATATATATATTATATATATAATATATATATAATATATAATATATATATAATATACTATAATAATATTTAATATTATATATAATATATATATATATATTATATATTAGTATATATATATAATATATAGTATACATCAGAATAGCGAACTTAGTTAATCTAACCAACAACCACAAAGGTCATGAAAAGTGGACCTTTTTATCTTAACCGCAAAACCGCAAAGTGAACCGCAAAGTTCGTGACTTACAAAGGGCACCGGCCGTCCGAGAAAAGATCATGATGTTCCTAAGTTATATATTATAATAGGATATATATTATATACGGCTATAATTATATAGGTTATAATGATATAGTTATATTATTCCTAGCTTCTAGCACTGTGCGACCTTATATTGTTTAGAATACACCGATCTTAGTGCCTACCCAGGTTATTGGGTACGGGGAGTCGATTGGTGTACGATTAGAGGTGCTAGGATGCTCCTTCTATGAGTTTTATTACCTTACCCTCTTCCTAGTGCCTTTCTAGCATGAACAATATCCTACGTCATCGAATTACACCCGGTATTAGTGATAACCACTAGGTTTAAGACTATGAGGAATCGATAGTGTATATTAGAAGATGCTAGGATGCTTTCTTCTATGAGTTAGTATCCCCCCACCCCCTTTCTAACCCTTCTAGTGCGATATATCGTATGTAACGGGAATACAACCGATATTTGTATCGATTAGTACATAATCGCCACTGTTGAATCGATTCCTGTGGTTTACAACGGAATCGATTCATTCCTACAAGATTAGTATTAATATTACCCCCTACCCCTTTTCTAAAATGCACCTGTCTATACATTTTGTTTCTTGACAGGAAGCCGAGGCTCGGTGTTGTCTAGTATGTTTTGAGGTATGCCGAGTCGATTGCCGCTATTGCCGAGCGTGGCGTTTCAGCCGTTGCGTTTTTAGAACGCACCAACATGCGTTTTCGTAGATGGCGTACCCTTCGTCAAAAACCTATCATGACGGGTGTCAAACAGGGGTAGAATGTCTCAAAAATAAGATTCCCGTAGTTACTTTCCCGAACGCCAGAGTCCCCATGGCCCCAGCCGGGGGTCATTTATGGGGCAAGAAATGAACAAAATGACATATCCTTGCAAAGGGTGTTAGAGTATCGTATCCTTCTTCACTTGGTATGTTCTTCCTTTATATGTTGCAACATTGTTGTATCCAATGTTTCAAGTCGTTACGTCAAAGGGGGGTGGGGCCCCTCCCCCTTAATTTTAAATGGACTTAAGAAGCCGAAATTTGGTGAGTGTATAGAAGAGAAAATAAATGAAATAGAATGGCTATGTTAAATTTTATTTGGCGAACCATATGGGGTCGGAGCCGGAGCCGGAGGCTGGTGGTTGCGGTGCCAGAATGGAAATTCTGGCCTCCCAGCACATATTAGAAACAAATGAGGTGTCTACTCTATGTTTTCACGGTGTAAGAATTCATTTTTTGGGTTTTCAGTAACCCCAAAATGAGTTTGAGACCCCCCTCTCGAAGGGGGTCCCCCTCTGAAAAAAAAAGAATAAGCTTAGAAGAAGACGAAAGAAGATGAATGTAGGAAAAGAGAAGAAGGAAAAGAAGAAGGGTCTCTGCATGGCGGATTCAAATGATGATTGTATGTGTAGGTACCCGACCACCGTGTGGAGCCCGGTGGCGGTTGCCGAATTAGTAGTAAAAATGTCTAACATCTTGATAATTTGTGTACTTATATATTTTTTAATAACAAAAGATTCATTTTTGAAGGTTCAAAACTCTCAAAATGAGTCTGGAGAACCTCTTCAGGGGTTTCAACTTGAAAAAAGAAGAAAAAGCGGTGAGGAAGATGCATTATGCTGAATCACGGTTTCAACTCTCTAAACGATCGCAGGGTTGGCATGACCGAACGCGAGGTTGCCCCGCGCCCGCAGGCGCGCCCCGGCCCGGAAACGACGCGAGCGCCCGCAGGCGCAATATTACTGCGCGAACGCTAAATATATTTCGTAGTTGTAACGTTAATATACACTTTTTTTTTTAATAAAAATGTTTACATTACTTTGTATTTTCTTTTCAAGTAATCCGTTTTCTGTACTATGAAACAGTTATTTTATTTTATACTTAAACTTTCTTAATTTTTATTTATACAAAACCCTTGTTCACTGTTAAATTTTTGTAATAAAAACATATTTTTTTCTACCTTAAAGCTATAACTCAATAAGGCAGTAGCGCAAATAGCCCCAGAGGGCCCCCTCCCTTCACCCTGGCTATGCGCTATGTCTTTACTGCTTTATTGTCTTACTGTAGGGTTTTACTGTTTCAAGTTCTATCCGAAACACATTCTGGTGGAAAAATAACTTCATTAAACTTTGGAAATATATAATATATATATATATATAATATATATTTATATATATATATATATATATATATTATAACTATATATATATTATATATATAATATATATATATATATATATATATATATATACTATATATATAATATAATATATATATAAATTATATATATATATATATATATAATATATATATATATAATATATATATATATATTAATATATTATATATAATATATTAGAGGAGAGAAGAGAGAGAGAAGAGAGAGAGAGAGAAGAGAGGAAATGAAAAGGTCTTTTTACTTATGACGAAAAAATTTTATTAAAATTACTTATGATGAAAAAATTTTATTAAACAAAATGCGTTTACATGTATAAATAAAACTTTCACCTCCAGCCGCAAACATCCTGATGGTCCCCATATGGAAATGTAACATATTCCCCCGATATCTCATTTCTTATAGTTGTTATTATATAAGTTATTAACCTCTTCTTTGAATGTTCATCAAGATCTTGATCGGTTAAAGCACGTATCTTGGAAGAAATTTTTAGATGGATAGGGAGTGGTATCTTCATTTTAAATCGTTCCACATTAACTATAAATGTTTTAAACACATTGCTTGTTTCCATAATTTTCTCTATATGTCCATCTAATATAGGTATCATATTATTATACTTTAATGTTAATATCGAAGTATGTAATCTCGTGTCCCTCTTTCTTAGCAGCTGATGCTCTTACTCTGTAACCATAGACATCATCAGATGCATATACAATGCGGATTTTTGATGGATCACGTGGAGTGTAAGGATGCCTAGTCGAAAAATCTGAATTATAATTGACACATGTATACCAGGTTTTTAAAATAAACCAGCACCTTTGAATATATGTTATAAGTCCCATAGCTATACCTTTTTAAATGTATTACAAACACAGCTATGGTTACGATGGTTGGTTCTCAACTGAATATCATATTCACAGGTTTGTAACCAACAACCTTTAAATTCGTGACGTCATAAACATGAATTTTCCTGAAAACTTTATCTTTTCAGCTTTATATACAATGTGAAATTTTATGAATCATTAACTTTTACATTTCTGTATACATTTAACTCTGGAGATATAATATATTATATATTATATATATATATATATATATATATATATATATATATATTATATATATTATATATATATATATATATATATATATATATATATAGTTTAAAGGATAGTAAAATCAAGTTATTTCATTTTAATGCATTTATTACATAATTAGAAACTATATAGTCATTGACATACAAATTTTTAGCATCAAATATATTTACAAATTCATTAAAACACATATTTTTTAAAAAACATATAATGAAATAAATACAATAAACTCCACATAAATTAGAGTATGATGGCTGAACAGGGTAAGACATAGTTTTTATATAATTTACATTATTATATTTAAAAAATGAAAGGATATATTGATTATTCAATATAAATTTTAAATCCAAAGAATCAATCAGATGAACAATGCCATTTTTATCCCTATAAACAGAAATCCAGTGTCCTCCTGTTGTAATGTGGCGATGTGAAGTGTTGAACACGAAACCGGTATCCTTCTCTAGTTTTACAGATCCTACTTCGTTAATAGCGAAGACTCCTATAAATCGAGGTTCGTTTTTAAACACAGTTTTTATTTCTTCTTCATTCATCTTTAATAATTCAAAATAACGTTGCGTACTCTGTCAATTTCAATGAGCTGAGGATGTTCCAGATAAACCAGGACAGTGATTGGTGATTGTAGACTTCCACTAAAGGAGAGACTTAACCCTAATGTCCCTTTCTTAAAATATTTAAATGATTAGCGTTACAAGCTGAAAGGTCAGCGGTGAGATCGTAAGCATATAAATTACTATTCTTAGCGTATTCTTCAAGATCTATCCCTGTCCCGCTGTCATTGCATGAAACAGTGTTAGCTATTAGATCGTAAAAAGGTCGTGAACATAGAGATTGCGATCCATTGTATAACATTTCATAGTCCCGCCCGTAAGGTTGACCGTTTACATGTAGACTGATGCCTCTAAGTCCAAAAGGGTGAATTTATAGGCTGATTTTTTATAATTCCCTGAGTATGCTTCATGTTCAACAATACCTATTATTACTTTCTGAGGCAGATTACCATTCACAATGTTGGGGATATTGATACTCGATAATCCCTGTGTAAAGTTAAACAACTTTGTTTCCACTCGTTTGATAGGATACTTTGCTGTAGTATTCAAGAGAGATTTTTCGATTTCCAAATGTCTCTGGGGTAGTAATTTCACTTTTCTAACATAGAGATAGGCTTCTAGCAACTTGTAAACAGGTTCAGGACATACAGCCGTAGCAGTAGGTTTACTTTTTATTTTAAGAGCGAATTTAGGATTTGAACGGGTTAATCGAATTCTAGTATCTACAGCTGGTAGAATAAGTCTTTCTTGAGAGAAGATGTCACCGTTTAAACGTCCGTAAAATTCATATGTGTTCCTTGTGGTTTTACCAGCTTTATCTATATGTGCAGCCTCGTCTTTGAAACTATAAAAACCGCAAGACTGGAGATGAGACTGTTTAGCATCGTCGGAATAATTTAATAAATGTTCTATATAACTTCTATAAGGATAATTTGCAGCTGATGCACCTAATGAAGTTTCATTGAGATACACTTCAATCTGATTAAAACAGGTATACAGGAAATTGGATTCTGTGTATACTATGTGATCGTCAGATGATGGAAGGTCTGTACCATCGGGTTTTGTCAGTTTCGTCTTCAGATATAAAAACACGTTGGATGGATCTAAATACTGATCCGAAGTACCTGGTATATTGAACTCGAGAGGGACATCGGTGTTGGTAATTGAATGTATGGGGTTGATGCTGATGAAATTGGTTTCAGTTACACTAATCTGGGTGGGGTTCATCGAGAAGAGATCCAGTTCACTCTTACAACAGTCTGGACTAGAAGGATGGAGGAAATGCATCTTGTATGTGGGGGTGCTGACCGTATAATGAACGGATCGAGGATTTAGTTTTTCTTATATTCGGTCACAGTATGATGATGATGATGATTATGTAAAAGATGCCAGTTAGTAATTAAATAGCAAATACATCATTGCATTTTTTCTTTTGAGGTCTTTTAGTCTTAACCTTTTTCTTAACGCATATTTTCATACGTTTTTTACCTTGACCCGTCATTTTGCGTCTTATTTTTCGCTTTACATCATCCAGCATCTCATCTGAAACATCTGTAATTCGCCTTTTTAGGGACTCGCGAGGGTTAGCTCCTGATGCTATATCCTGTAACGTATGCATCCCTGTTCGTATAGCTTTTTTACCTATATATTCACCTCCTCTTCTAATAGAGGCATTGCACTTCTCCATAATTTAGAGAAAAATCCACCCAGTCCATACCCTCTTTGTAATTTTGTTCCAACGAATACCCTATCGTTATACATTATTAACGGAGCTTTTATCAAACACTATCTTTACACTGTGAGAGTAAGTTAATGAATGAATAAATATAACTAACTACATCACTTATATATAATCTTACACCTATCCTTATTTCTAGAAGGTTTTCTAACAGCATATATGGAAGATTTTCTACTCTGTTAAAAAAATAGTCCATCATGTTATAGTTAAAGTGTCTGTTTCTTTCTAATATGAACTTTACACAATAGTGTTCCGTCTGTGAATGGATACGGTCTACCTTCGACATCCTTTATATGCATTCGCACAGACCCTAAATGTGAACAACTGAGAGGTAAGTAATGAACATTAGGAAAAGATATAACCTTTCCCTTTTTAGGAAAATGAACCACCCTTAATAAGGGGGCTTTAGTATTCCCTACATACTGATGGTCAACTATATCTGTATAAACGTAAGCCATCCCCTGATCTTGTAACATCTCTGAAGGAATGCATATATAATTGAGAGATATGTCTGAGTCATTAAGACTGTTGTTTAGAGTATGGGCAGGTTCATTATTTCCACTATGTCTATTTAGAACAGTAGAATGTTCTACTACAGCTTTGTGTTCATATACACATTTCCGAAACCAATCTGAACGTTTAAGGATAAACATTTCAGGGTCTCTCAAATTCATTCCAGTTATTGATCTTAAAGTGATTAATACCCTGTCTTCTCCGGGGTGGTTATTAATAATGTATATTAAATCTTTACATATCTTACTTACAGCAAACTGGGTGTTTAAATAACTGTGAATGTCATGGATTGAACGGTAATATCCTCGTTTTAACACAAATTTTTCATAGAAATATTCCAAACCTTTAATTGTCACACGTTTTAAATCGGCTGTGTTTTTTATTTTTAATACAGATTTAACATAATCTGCACCTCTATACACCATTATCCAATGACGTGTCTGAGGGAGATTTTCAATATTAGCGTCTAATATCATTTCGCACAGTCCTACCTCATAGAGATCTCTGTTAAGTTGGATAGGATTCATTAACTCGGTTGTAAAATCTGAGACTTTATTATCAGGATGTAGATCCAAAGATGCCGAAGATGGCAGAGTTAAATAGAAATGATCTACACTCTCCATGATTACGATGACTAATGATTAATGTTTCGTGATTTCACTAGCTTTTATATATGAATTAAACTTGTTAGGGTAGCCCACCCATTTCACCAGATACTGTTTATTTTTACCCCTACCTTTTGAACCTAATATTTTTTTCTATTTTATACATATTACTCTCAGGATCGAATCGTATTTTCTGTATTTCTTGTTTATAAAATCCTCCTTTTATGGATTCTCCATCTAAATCTTTGAGGTAATATAATTTCAACCCTTCATTAGGAAATTCTTTTATACTATCTACCTTAAAAACTTCTCTAGACCACCCCGCTTCATATCCTTTTCTAAACCTGTCATCAGCTCTAGACACTCTTACATATTCATTCACGTTTATACGGGATTTATCTTTAATTTTTACATCTCTTGGGTTTTGTTGGATCACCGATGGTGTCTTCAGCATTTCTAAAGGAGTTGTCTTTATAGTTCTATGAAAAGATCTATTGTAAGAATAAGCTAGGTCATCGAGTATGTCAATATACTTAAAAGTGTTCATCTTAGTAAAGTATCTATGCATTCGTTCTTTAATCGTACGTTGAACTCTTTCTACAATAGCAGCTTTATTTATAGAAAATATGTTAAAATATACTATATCGTATTCAGTAATAATTTCCTGAAACTCTCTACCTAGAAACTCGCTACCCCTATCCGTGCAAATCAGTTTTGGATATCTATCATCATCCCTTATAATTTCTCTCACTGCAGCCGCCACTGTATCTGATTTTTTTATCTTTAAAGCTTTTAAACCAATAAGTATCTAGAGTAACGTCAATAGTAAAAAGTCTAATTGAACCCTTCATTATAAGAATGTATTAAATCAATT
>JABUQX010136705.1:7500-10000 GCA_015478945.1 Trachelipus rathkii
GTCCTTACAATATAAATAGTCCCGATATTACATAAAAAAATCATATGTTTTTGAGAATCTTCAATTCTTGTAGATAAAAGAAAATAGAGTTACTGTTAAATTGGAGGATTCAGATAAGATATGGGATAACATTTTTGAAGCTGTTATGGACCATAAAGTAGGAAAATGAAGCGGCGAATGGAGTACAGTTGGGGACAATCAATGAAGATATGGTCAACAGATTGCGGGGTATAGCGACGGCATAACTTACAGATGGGAAGAGGGTCCCGTGACATTAGTGGCTGTGAGTGATATTGGTGTGACCAATACGGAGGCGTGCAAGTATCACCTCATGTAATCGCTTCTGTCGGTGAGAAGAAGACCACTCACCAATGTTCTGCTCTATATTTTAAGTTTTACCCCTCGCTGATCACTCGTCCAGCACTCCTACCAATAAGGACCGAAGCCTTGTCGGAAAGCAGGATAATAATCAATCAGTTCATGGAAGCGACCTTGTGGAATGTCATCCGGGAGGTAGCTAGAACAGCTTCGAAAAGAAGAGAAGGCCATTTTTTCCTCTTTATCAGCGATTTCATTGCCAGTTACCTATACGTGAGAGTGGTCCAACAGAGTAAGTTTTGTTTCTTACGAGAGTGGAGCAGCCGAGGAAATTGTTGTACCGCAGATATCATTGTGTTTTTAGAATGGGGGCTTTTAAGCACCTGGAGGGTGCTGAGCGAATCCGAATAGATGATATAAGAGTGGTCTTGGTTAAGGAATAGAATTCGAGAAAGGGCAAACATTATAGTCGTTAATTCTGCCGTAAAAATTGAAGCATGAGGGGGGAAGGTATGGAAGAGGTTGTGGTTAGGAAAGATAGCAGACAAACCCACAATGTCCCCTATTTTAGAGCAGTCAATAAACACTGGGATAAATCCACCATGAACTGCGGAATGAGACAGAAATGATTCCTTTAAGGCAACGGGGGAGCTAGATTTGGAGAGTGAGAGAGGTCAAGACCAGGCACATGTTGGGAGCAGGGAATAGCCATGGTGTTTACCCTTCATCATGAGAGAACTGCGGCAGCTTTTGGAAGGGGATGTTGAGGAAGTTAAGGATGTTATAAACTGTGTTTGCAAATAGCCAGTAAGAAAAAATCTGAGATATCTCTTTCAGAATAGGTGTTAGAGCAGATGGTATTGGGGTTTGAAAGCAAAGATAGCTTGTGCACATGATATATTCCTGAAGAAAAGAGAGTGGCATCACATCGGAATCAACCTCAAGGCTCACCCAAGAGGACGGTCGGAATGCACCAGTGTAGATACGGATCGCCTCGTTTAGGATGGGATCTAACAAATGTAATAAAGTTGGGAGGTCTGACCATATATTACGCAGCCAGCCAAAGTTCAGCTTCGAACGGATTAGGGCGATGCAGAGACGTAAAAGGGACTTGCTATCAGCCCCCTAAGATTTTGAGGCGAGATGACGTAATAGGTCGAGAATGCGATGACAAGTCGTTTTCAAGAGTTTAATAAGAGTTTAACTAAATAGTACTGCTGAGATTTTTGTGGGTGAGAAATAGAAGCAATTCGAATTACCCATTGTGAAATATTCTCATTAGCTAGTTGAAGTTGTCTTTCAAGAAATGGCAGCCTGGCACCTGCAGTATAGGGAGCCAAATCATCAACATGAAATGATTCACTTCTTTCCGATCGCCAGTATGGCTTTCGGCGTTCGAGGTCTACTGGCGATATACTTTCCTATCTTACTGATTTATGGTTTTCCGCCCTTAGGAACTACGGGGAGACTTGCGTGGTGGCGCTTGACATATCCAAAGCATTTGACCGGGTATGGCAACGCGTCACTGCTTCCAAGCTCCTTCCTTTGGGTTTCCTCCTTCACTTTGCTTACTTAAGTCTAGTTTTCTCTCAAATCGTTCAATGTCGGCTGTTGTTGACGGGGTGACTTCTTCTTTTTCTGTTAATTGTGGTGTTCCTCAGGGTTCTGTCTTATCTCCTCCTTTATTCTTACTTTTCATTAATGATCTTCTCACCTGCACATCTAACTCTATCCACTCGTATGCCGATGACTCGACCCTTCATTCTTCAACTCATTTCAATTCTGCTCCCTCTTTTACTTCTAGAATTGCCTCTCATCTTAATCTTTCCGATTCTATTCTCGCTGATCTGGATAGAATTTTCGGGTGGGGTCGTCTCAACCTTGTGAAATTTAATTATTTAAAAACTCATCTTCTACAAATCTTCTTTCTAAACACTTCCAACTTTCCTATCTCTTCGACGGTTTCTCTCGTCTCACCTGTTGACAATATAAACATCTGGTCTTAACATAAACAAAATGTCTTGGAAACCTCACTTCACAACGGTTGCTAGGGCGGCCTCAAAGAAACTGGGGGTTCTGTTTAGACTGCGAGACTTTTTTTTCCTCTTCTCAGTTGCTTCAGCTATACAAGGGCCTCATTCGCCCTTGTATGGAGTACTGCTCTCATATCTGGGGGGCTCTG
>JABUQX010136705.1:17500-20000 GCA_015478945.1 Trachelipus rathkii
TTATAAATTATATAAATATGTTATATATATATATATATATATATATAATATATATTATATTATATTTATATATATATATATATATTATATATATATTATTTATATATATATATATAGTATATATATATATATATGTATATATATTATGTAATATTATTATATGTGTATATATATATATAATAATATATATTATATATACCTATTATATATAATAATATATATATTATATATATATATATATATATATATATATATATTATATTATAATTATATATATATATAGGGTGGAGGTATATATATAAATGAATAATTGAATAGGGGATGGTGCTTTTGGTACCTTAATGAATGGATGTGAGGGGAGTGTGGAAAGAACACTTCGAATATCTGCACAATATTAACAGTAATGATGACGTGTTAGTGAATGTGTGTGGTTTTTATGGTGCAAAGAAGGAATAGGTATTTTTGGGGATGAGGTTATTAGTAAGGAGGAGGGTAATGGTAGGTAGGAAAGTTGAGAAATGGTAAAATCTGCAGGTGTAGTGAAATTACAGTGAAATGATCAGGAGCGGAGGCGAGATGGTGATTGAGTTGGATTTGGACAGTTGTGTAAATAAGCGTTTATGGGAGGGTATAGTTCCAAGGTATTGGAGGAGAGCGGTAATAGTACCTTATATAAGGGTAAGGGAGAAAAAGGGGAACTGTAGAATTATAGGGGAATATGTTTATTGAGTGTTGGTGGAGGTATATGCTGGTATTTTGGTTGAAAAGAGTGCGTCGAGTGACGAGGGACTGTTGGTGAAGAACAAAGTGCGTTTAGGAGTGGTAGGGATGTGTGATCAAATCTTTACAATTGAAAAAAATGATTGAGAAAATGAGGAGAAGAAGAATAAATTATATTTAGTTTTTTTTTGGATTTACAGCAGGCGTATGATAGAGTTAATAGGGAAGCTTTATGGCAGGTTGTTAAGTGATATATGGTGTTGGTGGTAGGCCTTCTGAATGGAATCAAAAGTATGTATGACGATAGTGAAAGCGTGTGTAAGAATAATGGTTTCAATGGTGATTTGGGTTTTAGGTTAATGTCGGAGTGAGGGGTTGTTGTTATGTCCTTGGTATTCAATGTGTAACATCATGATGGGGTTAATGAAAGAATTCGAGGTGGGGATGGCAGAATATGGTGTTATTAGAATAATGGAGAATGGAGAGGAGTGGAGGTTGCCCTACCTATTGTATGCGGATGACTTGGTTTTGTGTGGCGAATCTGAAGAGAGTTGAGAGGAGATTGGGTAGAGAGATTTGGCAGGGGTGTGTAAAAGGAGGGGTTTGAAAGATAACGTAGATAAGAGTAAGGTTATGTTGTGAGTGAGGACAGTCCCTGTCTGTGAAAAGTTATGTTAGATGATGAGCATCTGGTGGAGCAAGTGTCTGAGTTTAAAAATTTAGGGTATGTGTTGGATTGAGAAGGGAACGGATGATGCAGAGTGTAGTAGGAAAGTTGTTGAATGGCATGGAAGGCTGCTGGTGCAATTAAATCGTTGGTGAATGTAAAGGACTAAGTGTCTTTACATGAGGGTATGTTGTTACCTTTGTTATTGTATGGGTAGTGAGACTATGGTATGGAATAAGAAGTATATAGATCTATAAGTTCAATGTGTTAGTTGGACAATTTAGGGGCATGCTAGGTTGTGAAAAGAATTTAAGTGAGGAATGAATGCTATTAGAGATGTTGTGTGGTGTGAAGAAGGGGTAAATGAGAGAATAACTGAAAGTATGTTGAGATGGTTTGGTCATGTGGAATAGGATGAATGATGCGGTTGGCCTTAAGCGGAGTGTATAGTGGCGAGTGGGTGTTGGGAACCGAACCGGCTGGGAGACTGAAGCAGGAAGTGGATTGAGTCGGTGAACGAATGTCTCAAGGAGGAGAAAATGTGAGTTTGGCAGCAGGCGAGAATAAAGGTGCATGATAGGAGAGAATGTCGGGGTTTTGTATGGGGGCATTGTTGTGGACCTGGGCCTAGGGATGAACCCTTACATTGACGATTTCCATAGTGAGGGTTCCGTCGCGGTCCGCATGATGCTCTAGGGTGATTTTGTTCTGTCTGTGGACGGAGCTCTCATAAAATTAATGGTACACGAGGGGGGTAAGGTCTGGGCTTTACTTTTCGACGTTTGTCTGTTCTCCTACTGTTTTCTTTTCCGATGCTTGTCAGCACCTTACCCCCAATCTTGGGGCAAAAGGGAAGGTGAAGAAAGAAAGAAAGAAATATATCATATATATATATATATATATATATATATATATATATTATATAGTATATTATATATTATAATAGGTATTATATATATATATATATTATATATAATATCTTATATATATATGTTATATTATATATATATACTATATATATATATAAATATATATCTATATTATATATATAATATAATATATATATATATATATATATAATATATATATATATATATATATATATATATATAA
>JABUQX010136705.1:22500-25000 GCA_015478945.1 Trachelipus rathkii
GTATGATGTGAATATTGGTGTTTATGTTCCGTAGATTGTGGCTTATTATTATTATTATTATTATTAATTATCTTAATTATTTTTTATTATTAATTATTATTATTATTATTATTATTATTATTATTATTATTATTATTCTTATTATTATTATATTATTTATTAATTATTATTTTATATTATTATTATTAATTATTATTATTATTATTTATTATTATTTATTATTATTTATTATCTATTATATTATTATTATTATTATATTATTATATTGTTTTTATTATTATTATTATTATTATTATTATTATTATTATTAACTATTATTTTTATTGTTATAAAATTATTATTATTATTAATTATTATTATTATTATTATTATTTTATTATTATTATTATTTAGTAGTAGTAGTAGTAGTAGTAGTGTATCATTTTATTATTAATTGTTATTACTATTATTATTTTTATTCATTATTATTTATTATTATTATACTTATTATTATAATATTATTTATTATTATTATTATTTTATATTAACTTATTATTATTATTCATTTATTATTTATTATATTATTATTATTATTATTATTTTATTATTATTATTATTATTATTTTTATTCATTATTATTATGATATTATTAATATTACTTTATTTAAATGATTATTATTATATTATCATTATATTATATTATCATTATTTATTAATTTTATTATTTTTATTAGTCTTATTATTTTTATTGATTATTAATTATTATTTATTATTATTATTATTCATTAAATTAATTAATTATTATTATTATTATCTATTAATTATTATTATTATTATTATTTTATTATATTATTATTATTATTATTTGATTATTATTATATCATTATTATTAATTAACTTATTATTATTATATTATTATTATTATTATTATTATTATTATTATTTTATTATTATTATTATTATTATTATTATTATTATTATTATATTATTATTATTATTATTATTATTTATATTATTATTATTTATTATTATTATTATTATTCTTATTAATTATTATTATTATTGTGATTGTTTTTCTTTTAATTTATATACTTCTTTGTTTTTATTATTCCTGTTCCTATTCGTAATATTACCTATAATCATAGTAATATTACTTATATCAAATAATTAATTATTATTAGGCTTATATTGTTATTAAGTAATTAGGAGTATTATTATGGATTCGCATTATTATTTGTCTTATTATTATTATTATTTGTATCCGTTTCCCCGAGTAAATATTGCTCGAATACTATCAACAAATATTAAAGTATTTATTCTCCTATTCTCTATAATAGGTGGTACCTACAAGCAACTTAGCAGTGTCCAATATAAAGAACAGCAATACCCCTGGTCTGTAGGTTACTACTTACGTTGCTTGAGTCTCCGTAGCCAACATCGTCACTTCTACGCGAAATAAACACCAAGATTCACATCATACCCCTTGCACCTTTCTAACTCTATTTACTACTAAATGAAAAACTTTACAGGTAACTTTTTTAAGACAAAACTCTTTGTAATGGTACGAAGATAATATCCTCCAAATTTGTCCCCCTATTTCGTAAACACCTCTATATAATATAATATTATATATATAAATATAATATATATTTATAATATTTATAATATAATTATATATTATATAATATATATATATATAATATATATATATTATATATATAATTATATTAGTAATATATGTATATTATATATAAATATATATATTTATATATATATTTATATATTATATTATATATATATATATATATATATATATATATATATATATATATATATATTATATATATATAATATATACACATATATCATTATATATATATATTTATATATTATATATAATATAATATATATAATATATATATATTATTATATATATATATAAGGAAGATTTCAAATTCCTTCATATGGTAAAAAGGATAAAAAACACTCTTTCCAATCAATATTTTTTCTTTACGTGATAGTGGAACATACATGGGGGATAATGGTGAGATTTATTATTATATCATTATATATATATTATATATATATTATAATATAATATATACCATTATAAATATAATCTCCATATATATATCCCTATATATACATCATTCATATCACTGTAAATATAAACTGGTAATTGTGGAGTATTACTGACTTGGGTTCATGTAAATACTGTAATAAAACTATAAATATTTAATTTATATTTATTGCAGGTGTTAGTTATATATGGTGTTGGTGGTAGGCTTTTGAAATGGAATCAAAAGTAGTATGACGATAGTGGAAGAGTGGTGTAAGAATAAATAGTCGAAAGGGATTGGTTTAAATATTAATAGCGGAGTGAGGCAGGGATGTGTTATGTCTCATGGTTTATCCAATTTATATATGGAATGGGGTTATGAGCCAAGAATTAGAGGTTGGGGTGGCAGGAGATATGTCAGAATGATGGAGATGGAAAGCAGTTGAGGGTGCCGGTACATCA
>JABUQX010136706.1:0-5000 GCA_015478945.1 Trachelipus rathkii
CATTGTGCTTCGTTCAGTTAAAATTTGGGTGTTTTAACCGTTTTCGCATTTATCGTGAACGCTTTCGCGTTTTCGTGCGCCTTCAATATATATATATATATATATATATATATATATAACATATATATATACTACATAACACATATATATATATATATATATATATATATATATATGTGTATGGTTTATATTCTGTTTGCCCTCGATATTTTTATTTATAGAATATATATATATATATATATATATATATATAAGCAAATAATTTTAAATATTTTTAAAAGCAAATCATTATCTTACATAGTGAAAATATTAAATTAATAGTCTAAAAATAGTTCATATACAAAATATTTAAGATTTATTCAGCATTACGAAATTTAATGTTTTTATTTTTTTAAATTATTTTAAATGTATTGATATTAATTTCATTCAAAGTTAAAGAGAGTTTCAAGGATTTTAAAACCATAACCTCATCCCCGCTACGACCTTGTTTATAAATATTTTTGATATAATCAATAGAAATTTATGAATGCCTTCTTTATTTACTTGAAAAAAAATTGTAATTATAAAAAAAAAAAATATTTAAATTTATTAAATATATATATATATATATATATATATATATATATATATATATATATATATATATATATATATATATATATATATATATATATATATATATATATATATATATATATATATATATATATATATATATATATATATATATATCTTCTTTGTATAATAATAATAATATATAAAATAAAAATAATTTAATAATAACTTTAATATGTAACAAACGTAATATGTAATATAGCTAATATATATATTAATTTATGTAATCTGTATATATAATAATAATAATAATAATAATAATAATAATAATAATAATAATAATAATAATAATAATAATAATAATAATAATAATAATAATAATAATAATAATAATAATAATATATAACTATAAAAATAATCAATATCTTTAAAATATAAAATATTTATTATTATTATTATATATTATATATATATATATATATATAATATATACTCTAACTAATTTTCGCTCTGCTCGAAATCGATGCAGGGATATTATTCGACTGGCCAAGCGTTCTTACACTAAAAGGAAGTGTGCTGCCCTTCTTGGTTCTCCTTCTGATAAAAATTTCTGGCCTCTTGCCAAAAACATCTCAAATAACTTCTGTAAATCTGCCTTTCCCCCTCTTATCCGTTCTGACGGTTCTGTTGCTAACACTCCTGCTGAAAAGGCTAATCTCTTTGGTCTTCTTTTTTCATCTAATTCCACCCTTGACGATTCCGGCTCCCCTCCTCCTGCTCCATCCCCTCTCAGGTGTCCAATGTCTCTACCTGTCATTACTCATGATCGAGTACATGAGATACTGAGATCCATGAACGTCCGGAAGGCCAGTGGCCCAGATGGCATTCCTCCTCGTGTTTTGAGGGAGTGTGCTTCTGAGCTGGCGCCTGTCCTCGTTCAACTCTACTCCCTATGCCTTAACACTAATACTTTTCCTCAATGCTGGAAGCGCGCTTTTATTCAGCCAATCCCAAAAAAAGGTAGCCGCTCTGATCCTTCTAACTATCGACCTATTGCCTTAACTTGTATTCTATCTAAAGTCTTTGAAACTCTCCTTAACTCTCATTTCCTCGATCACATAGAATCTCATTCCCTTCTTTCAGATCGTCAGTATGGCTTTCGACGTTCGAGATCAACTGGTGATATCCTTTCCTATCTAACTGATCTATGGTCTTCTGCCCTTAAGGATCATGGGGAGTCTTGTGTGGTAGCACTTGACATATCTAAAGCTTTTGACAGGGTATGGCATGCGTCGCTACTCTCTAAGCTACCTTCCTTTTGGATTTCCTCCTTCTCTTTGCTTACTCTTGTCTAGTTTTCTTTCAGATCGTTCCATTTCAGCTCTTGTTGATGGAGCAACCTCTTCCTCCTTTCTTATTAATTGTGGTGTTCCTCAGGGTTCTGTTTTATCTCCAACTTTATTCCTACTTTTCATCAACGATCTTCTTAGCTGCACTTCTAACTCTGTTCACTCTTATGCCGATGACTCAACTCTCCATTCTTCCACTCATTTTAATTGTGCTCCCTCGTTTGTATCTAGAGTTGCCTCTCGTCTACAGCTTTCCGATTCAATTCTTGCCGATTTGGTCGGGATTTCTCAGTGGGGTAACCGTAATCTTGTGAAGTTCAACTCCTTGAAAACTCAACTTCTTCATATCTCCCTCTCTAAAATACCTCCCAACTTTCCTATCCCTTTTGATGGCTCTAATGTCTTACCCGTAAACAACATAAACATTCTAGGACTAAACATAAATAGTGAATTATCTTGGAGACCTCACATCACATCGGTTGCTAAAATGGCCTCAAAAAAGCTGGGAATTCTGTTCAGATTGCGTGAATTTTTTTCTTCTGCTCAGATACTCCAGTTATATAAAGGTCTTATTCGCCCCTGCATGGAATACTGTTCCCACATTTGGGGTGGATCCGGTTCCACCCTCCTTTTGGATAGAGTTGAAGCTAAGGCTAAGAGGCTTATAAACTGTCCCATACTCTCTGACTCCCTTGACCCTCTTTCTCTGCGTCGTGACGTAGGTGCCCTATCTCTTTTCTATAGGTATTACAACGGCAGGTGCTCGCGAGAATTGACCTCTCGCATTCCTCCACCACTGCGTCGCCCTCGTAACACAAGAGGTGCCTTGTTCTCTCATGAAAATTGTGTGAATATTGGAGACTCAAGGATCACTCGTTATGGTACCTCCTTCTTTCCAGCCACATCTATTTTGTGGAACTCCTTGCCTTCTTTTATTTTCCCCGCAATGTTTAATCTTCCTCTATTTAAGTCCCGCGTCTGCGCCCACCTGAGGGAATTGCGTTAGGCAAGGGTCAGGGTGGGTTTACTTTTCATTTATTTTAATTTTTATTTTTCTTTATGTAATTTTTTTTATTTATTTATTTATTTATTTATTTATTTTTGCCCCCTCTTTTGAAAAGGGCATTGCCCGTGAGTGGTGGTATCATGTAAAAAAAAAAAAATATATATATATATATATATATATATATATATATATATATATATATATATATATATATATATATATATATATATATATATATATATATATATATATATATATATATATATATATATATATATATATATATATATATATATATATATATATATAATATATATATATATATATATAGTTTTTATACGTTGTTAAATCGATTTTCTTTGAAAGAAGAATTTTAAACAGGAGTTTTGCTAACAGCAGCTGTAAAAAAAAAAAAAAAAAAAAATAATAATAATAATAATAATAATAATAATAATAATAATAATAATAATAATAATAATAATAATAATAATAATAATAATAATAAATAATAATAATAATCATTCTACTCTTTTATTCCTGTTTTGCTATTTTTTTTTTTAAGTATTCCTCAATTTGAAAATGTTCATCAATTTCTTTCTTTAATTAATTTTTTTTATTATTTAAAATCTAAGGGGTTTGCTATCAAAATTTCAATAGATTTCAAATTGCAGCAAAAATATGATGAAAGATTTCAGGAATGCAAATTTTAACCTTCAAGATCATTCATTTCATTCCCAGAAAAGTTTTATCTCTAACTATATGCATGATATTTTAATCTCTCTCTCTCTCTCTCTCTCTCTCTCTCTCTCTCTCTCTCTCTCTCTCTCTCTCTCTCTCTCTCTCTCTCTCTCTCTATATATATATATATATATATATATATATATATATATATATATATATATATATATATATATATATATATATATATATATATATATATATATATATATATATATATATATTTATATTTATATATATATATATATATATATATATATATATATATATATATATATATATATAACTATACATATAATAATATTTTAATCAAAAATATATATATATATATATATATATATATATATATATATATATATATATATTTATATATATATATATATATATATATATATATATATATATATATATATATATATATATATAAATATACCTATCTATATATATATATATATATATATATATATAATTCTCATAAGAACTTACCATCGTTTTATAAGGTCAATTTCAGTTTCCTTGCTTTTTGACTGAGGTGATTCAAAATATTTTCATTGCTGACTTCTGTGCTGAGATCTCGATGATTTGACAGTAAAGCAAGACCTGTAATGCGATCCTCTCCAACACTATTCCGTAAATACGTTTTCAGACGCCTTAATGTCGAAAAGGTTCTTTCTACTGTTGCGGTGGATACAGGCAATACTGCTAAGATATTCAGGAGAGTAGCAATGTTAGGAAACATCATCTTGTCAGATACCAACAAACCATCAGGTATGGATTCATTTTTCACTGATGTGGAAGCTTCGGGTTCTAAAGTATGAAAAGATTTTGTAGCTTTATAAAAAGCACTTGAAATTTCCTCAGTTCTCGTTTTTTACCTTTTTATTAAAAATTTTGAAATGGAAAGCTGCTGTTTAATTAACCCTTTGCAACAATTTCTAAGTACCGGTTCAACTTTATTTACAAATATTAACACGGGATCGCCATACAAAAATGAATATTCGCAGTTAATAATAATAATAATAATAATAATAATAATAATAATAATGATAATAATAATAATAATAATAATAATAATAATAATAATAATAATAATAATAATAATAATAATAATAATAATAATAATAATAATAATAATAATAATAATAATAATAATAATAATAATAATAATAATAATAAAAATAATAATAATAATAATAATAATAATAATAATAATAATAATAATAATAATAATAATAATAATAATAATAATAATAATAAATGTTAAAAAAAATTCAAGACCAAGTTTTTTGATTCTTTTACTTTAATTTTCATTTCAGATTTTTAAAATGTTGAAAGGTTATAATTTCTCGCCT
>JABUQX010136706.1:15000-25625 GCA_015478945.1 Trachelipus rathkii
ATAATGATATGAGATGAATAATGATAAGTTAATAGATTATAGTAACTATCCCAATAAGTAATATGAAGTAATTAAGGAATGAGAATAATACATAATAATAACTAATAACTAAATAAATAAATTAATAAATAATAATCAATAATTGGAGT
Source organism: Trachelipus rathkii (assembly GCA_015478945.1). Lineage (NCBI taxonomy): Eukaryota > Metazoa > Arthropoda > Malacostraca > Isopoda > Trachelipodidae > Trachelipus > Trachelipus rathkii. The sequence goes on from JABUQX010136706.1 coordinate 15,150, forward strand.
CTAGGTATAACCAAAATCGCGCCATCCAAGATCCACCACCATGGACAGAATTTCACGATGCTATCAATATATATATTTAAATTAACGCAGTTCGAGTGAGACATTAATTTTGGGACGATTTCAGAATTTCAAAATTAATTTTCTATCTTTCTGAGACAGTTTATTAAAAGATAAAAAAAAAAAAAGATCAGACGTATCATCTATTTCCAATAAAGAAATCAGTTGTATTATATGTGTGCGATTTAGGAGGAAAAAAAATTAAGAAATCATCCATACACCATTTCACCTCACTCATATATACTATATATTATATTTGTGGACAGTTACAAAGTTTGGTTTTAATATGACTGTCCAGTTTTCGTTCTCGAACGATAACTAATGGCAACCTTTGTCCAATTATTTCCTCGAACAGATAAACTAATGGGTATACCTTTATAATCGAGGCGTTGATAGCAGAAGATCTTATACAGGACAGCGAGTTCTCTCTATTGAGTAAACGACCCCGGGTCGACGAGTAACTAATCGGCAACTCTTTGTCCAATTTTCATTCCCGAACGATAACTAATGGTAACCTTCTGAGTTTGGAAATATTTTCCGTTCTTTAAAATTATCTACACTTCATTAGATGATATTTGTCCAGATGAGAAAATGATCAGGCGATGGATAATCATCGTGAGTGGGTTTTAGTCGGCAGCTCATGGTCGACAATGTTTGAATTAGGTTATATTAGTATATCTCTCACAACGGTAGCGAGGAGCCCATCGTGCCCACGTAACGAACAAATAATTATAACACACTTATCTATATATCTTATATATTATTTAGAGAGAGAACTTCTCTTATATAACTTACAAGCTTAAACTTACGAACTTAAACGCTCCTCTACAGACACCTGTTGAGAGACATATATATGCTCAAACACTTAGACTTAAACACTTCACACACTACGAGAGAGGACAAAAAATCGTTTATAACACGAAACAATAATAAAACTTAAAACTTAAAACTTAAACTTAAACTTTTAACGCTTAAACTTAAACATTAGATCTATCAGACTTGAGACTTAGACTTAGACTCTTAGAAACTTAGACTCTAGAGCGTATTGACTAGTACGACTAGACTGGTAGAACTTAGAAACTTAGACTATAAGACTTAGACTTACGAAACTTTGGACATTCACAGCGTGTGGTGCAGACTTAGAAACTTACGAGCTTACTATTAGACTTATGACTCTTCTAAGACTTAAGAACTTTAGAAACTTAGAATTAAGACTTAAGACATAGAACTTAGACTTAACAGACTTAAACTTAAATTAAACTGTAAACTTAAACTTAAAAACCTTAAATCTTAAACTTAAACACTTAAACGGGTATTAAATCTTTAAACTAAACTATAAACCTTAAATATAAAACCTTAAAACTTAAACTTAACCTCGCCTAAAACGTTAAAACTCGTAAACTTAAAAACTTAAACTTAAACTTAAACTTAAACTTAAACTTAAATTAAACGTTAAACTTAAACTTACTTGAACTTAACTAGTAACTTAGTTAACCCTTAACTTAAACATTAACTTAAAACACTTAACTGTGAAGCTTAGACTAAATTTCAGCAACTTGGTACGATAATCTTAAACATAAACTTAAACTTAAACTTAAACTTAAACTTAAACTTAAACTCTAAACTTAGACTCTAAACTGTAGGAGAGCTTAAACCTTGGAAAACGTTAACTTAAAAACATTAGACTTTAAACTTACTTAAAACTAAACTTAAACTTAAACTTAAACCTTAACCTAACCTTAACCTTAACCTTATAACTTAAACATTAAACTAATATAAAAACTTTAACTTAAAGCTTAAACCTTAAACTTAACTTAAAGCTTAAACTTAACTTAACTTAGTTAACTCATAAATAACCTAACTAGACGCTATGTGCCTAAAACCTAACAGACTAACCTATCGCTTAACTCCACGTACATTTAAATTACCTTAAATTAATCCTAACGCCTAAACCTAGACCTAACTACTTAACCTAATCTTAACCGCAACTTACCTAACCCTAACTTAACTTAATACACTAACCTAACACCTAACCTAACCTATACCGGAGAGCCGTCTATACCCGATGATTCAAGCCTCTAGTTGCGCAAAGGCCGTTTGTGATACCCTTAAACCTCCCTGCGGGTAGGATATAATGCTAATCCCGTACGTGGCGGTTGCCGTAAGTTTCGTCTGGCGCATCAAAGATTGATGGAGTCTCAGTACGGCCTGAATGGGAACGATGTTTTTATTTGACTATCCTTGATCACGACCTATTGAGTGGGGTATATGTATGGCAACTGTCGAGCCCGATATCGTGCTTTCGTGTCGACGCCCACATATATTGCGTAGCAGGACAAAGTGAGTGATGAGGGCTATCCCCGGGTTGCCAATATAAGTCATCAGATTTGGCAATAAGCAATTTCTAACGCAAGATATTCGTTCAACTGAACCATAATTCCCAGACACTTTCTTGCATGCCTCAATTGCCAAAACAATTAAATGCCAGTCGAAAATGCAGACTCTGACTCGCGTGACACATCAACGTGTATCTTCAACAGAAACAATTGAATATTGTATCCTCAACTTTGGTTTCTGAACTGATAGCTTTCCATTTAGTTCTTTTCCATCCGTGTCAGAGCTACAGATTTGTTTCCTGAAAATGTTTTAGTGTGATTAATTTAATGTTGTACATAGGAATTTAAATGATCACAATCCAACACGAACACTGCTTACATCTCTGTTCGCATTCAATATTACACTTTTGAAATACATCACATTTCGATAACGTTTATTTATATACTAATATATTATTATGTAATCATATTATACGGGTTAATTCTATATATATACTATCATAATAATATATATAGTATATAGTAGTATATATATATAATAATATATATATATAGTAGATTATATCATATAGTATATAATAATCACCGGAACCGACGATGTTTTCGGGAAATTGTGTTCGTCCTTAGCAGTTTAACGTTCAGGTATCAAAGAGAAGAGAGAACCTCAAGGGCAATCATGAAGAACTTAGCAATGTACATGGATCATGTTGTACAGTATAGCATTATTGCTATGCACGCATGTGTTATATATGTGCTAATATCTTTAAGCTTTTATATGACAGGAGAAACTTCCTAGACGCTAGAAGCATTCAAAATACGTATAATACATATAGAACAGATATAAATATAATATTACAGTATAAAAAATTAATAATCGTGAAAACAAGATACTGTAGCTTGGGAGAAAAAAAAGATAGCCACTCCGAGGGATGAATGTATAATATATATATAAATGATTAGGTATATAATATATTATATATTTATATACTTTATATTTATACTAACTTATAATAATATATATAATATTATTTATGTACGTATGATTAATATATAATAAGTTTAGTAGTATATATATTATCATTGATATATATTTTATAATATGTTTATATATAATATATTAAGTAATAAATATACTATACTAATTACGTAGATATACTATATTTATATTAATTAATATTAAATTACTATATAATATACTAAGTATATGATAAATATATCATAGTCTACCTCAATTGTATTACAATTAGTAATAATATATATTATTAATACATATATATATATATATAGCGTATTATGATATATATATATATTATATATATATATATATATATATATATATATTCATATAATATATATATTATAAGGTATATATATACTATATAATAGTAATATATTATAATAATATAAGTAGTATATATATATAAGGTATGTATTATATATATATAAATATATATAAACGTATATATATATATATAATATATATAATATATAATAATATTAATAATATATATATAGAATTATTATAAATAATATATATATATATATATATATATAGATATAATATATATTATATGATATAATTATACTAATATATAAATATATATATTAATATAGTATAATATAATATATATAATATATACGTATATATATATATACTATCATATATATATAATTATATAAGGTATTATATATATATATATACTATACTATACTATATAGTATATAATATATATAGTATAATATATATATATATATATAATATATATATATATTATGAAGTATATATAGTAAATATCTGTAGGGTATATTATATAATATTTATAATATATATTATATATATTAACATATGTAATGCCTATATAATAGTATAATATTCTTTACGGGCGAGGTTGGGGCACCCAATCAACAAATCTTTACTTGCAAAAATGGAAAGGAAGACAATACTCTGATTTTTAACATATAATTTAATAAATATTTCAATAAAATAACTTAATAAAATTAATTAACATTTCAATATCCTTGTATCAATATAACACGCTTTTAATAACAGTCATTTTGATAACCATTCGAGGCGGACAATATCTGAAGTTTTACCAGGAGACAGGTAACCAGGTGATGGCGGCAGAGTTCTTCCACAGTGAAATCCCTAATGCTCGGTGCAGGGCGACCATATATCAGTGAAATCTTCAATGCTCGGTGCAGGGCAACCAAATATTCTCACTCGTATAAAATACAAAAAGAAACAACAAATCATTAATTTCCATTAGTGCATTTCAATGCTCGAATGTCATTATTCAAAATTACATTAATTAAAATATAAGTCGTAGTCGGTAATCCAATTCCTTTAAAACGGGACGCAGACTGTTACCTTTTAATTTCTGACCACGTCAGAATCAAATGTTCGCTGAGAAAAAATAAAAGTTGCTATCTGATGTAGATAAATAAGTCAGCTTCTTGCGCGGACCAAGTGTGTAAACTTATGTATACACGACATGTGCCAATTACTGCATTAAATTACTGTTACTTTTAATGCAATGTTGTACAGAAGAAAATTATCTATAAATACCATCGCAATCTATAAGAAGTTATCAATTATCAAAAGTGTATCACTTTATTTCGTGATCGTAAAAGTTTTCCAACTAAGTAAGTATGTTGCAAGAAGAAATAACTTATAAGTTAGGTAGCACAAAACAGTATAACTAAAAGACTTCATACGTAACGTTTAGGGCTCAAGGGAGCAGTTAACCAAGCTTATCAAGGTTATTTCTTCTTGTAATGTCACCAAATATTTTCGAGTACCCAACGTTTCTTGTAAAGTGTCCAATTGCCCACTCAACTGTTCTTCAAATTCAAGATCGGTTCAAGGATTGCTATCGCCTAGAATACTGTATAAATTAGTTTGAACACATGAAAGAATAAGACACTTTTTCTTCCCAAAAAGATGAAAACTTAGTCTTTATAATATTATAGTATATAACATTGTTTTCAAGCTTACCGTTCGTTCCGAGGGAAAATTGTCGTTTAACTATGCTTTTTCCTTTTCTATTACTTTGTTGCCATCTTTGAACCTTGACTTTTAAAACTTTTCCTAATCACACTCTTACTTGGCGAGATTCATATATATATCTATAAGTGCTCCAAATCTAATTGTTGTTCCGAGTCGACCCTTCTCCTTTCTGTCTTATTGCATTTAGTTGCGTTACAACGCTTCTTCCTAATTTACATATTATAAGTAGTGTTATGATTATTATTATTTATTTTAATATAGTATATATTACTTATTTATAGTTCCTCTATTATATTTTATAGATTGATATTATTAATATTAGTTATATATTATTAGGTATATTTATATTATTATTATTTAGTGTATTGTTTTATACTTATGACTATTAGATTTAAGTTTTTATTACCGCCTATTAAAAATGATGTTGGGCATTGTCATAATAATGGTTGGGATTTTCATCTGATGTTTGCATTTTCTTATGATCATCTAATTGTGAGAATGGTATATATATTTTCAGATTTATTTTGAGTTAATATTATTATATGGGATATATGAGGTAGGTTGTTTAGTTATTCGATCAGTTGAGTTAGTAATGTTGTATATTTTGTTATATATGTTTAGTATTGATTAGTATGGATGTATTAGATTCGTATGAGATTAGTTTTGATGAGTTATAAATATTTAACCTATTTTGAGTTATCATGTTTAATTGATGGTGATTTATTATGGTATGAATATCTTATTTATTTTTATTTTGTTTCATTAGTAATTTGATATTTTATTAATTATGGTATAGTGTCTATGTATCTTTATTATTTAGTTTTATTATATCTATTGATTCTAGCACTACTATATATAATTAAGATTTTTTGAATTTATGTGTTGTAATTTTATATATAGTATATTCGCTTCGCTTATTAATATTGTAACTTTCTTAATTAACTGTACATTCATTTATTAATATTCTTTTAATCCTTAACTATTTCTGCACTTTTACTCCCTAAATTATATATTAACAATAGTTACTATTATTTATATAAGAGAAATTTTATTTCTTCGATAGTTTAATTTAAAAAGCAACTTTTTTGAACATGTATAATTATTTAATTATTTCTGTATTTTTTATTTTATTCGTATATTTAAGGCGGATTTATATATTAGCGGATTAATTATATATATATATATATATATATATTCTTTATATTTTATTATTAATGTATATAGTGAGTTAAATTTAATATGTATATTCTTTAAGCTTAGTAAGCATATAGAATTATTATAATATACTTTATTTTTTTATATTTATTTTAATATTATTATATATTATCTTAATATATATATATATAAGTATATCATAATATATATATATATACTATAGTAGTGTATATATATCCATAGTGTAGTGGTGACTAGACTAGTTACTTTATATATATCATTCATTTCACTGTAGCGAGTGCTTATTTTATCAATACCTAGTTATTATTTAGTAATAGACTTGCCTTATTATTTATACTGTAGATCCGCAGTCTTGTTTTTAGTTATATAGTGATCGATTATTAATATTATAATTATTATACTATATATATGATAATGATTATATATATATATTTCATTATTATTATATATATAATTGATAATCATATTATATCTAAAATATTAGTGTATTAATATATATTATTAATTTATTATAATATATAATACTATATATTAATTTAATATAATTATATATAATTGATCTTGACTCAATCTTGTTTTATTTACCTCACTGATTAACTTCTTATCTTATTGTGAAGTTGATTAATTTATATGTCATCTACGCGTGAGTTGGTGATGACTATTATTATACTACCCTCAATTTGACTCTACCGAGTAATTGACCGCTATTATGTTTGCTTTCAGTGATCGTGAATTTATCTATTCATATTCGATATGCATTCTATTCTATCGCGTATTAGATTGTGAGCGCGGAGTAAATGTATCACTATTGACTTTAATTTATTTTAGTGCGTTTCATATGTTTCAATTATGATTATATATGTCAGTCCAGTGATGCTGATGTTAGTTATAACTAAGCTTCGCTATATAATAGTAATCTTCCAGGTCTTCTATAGATAAAGACAGTAGACAGCCTAGCTTAGGTGGATTCAAGCCGTTCTTATGTCTCCTTAGATATAGTCCAGATATATGATGTAATCTATCATTGCTAATCACTTGAATGACTACATATATGATACATTGTAATGTTATCATATGTACTTAGTTGTTTATTATTAGGTTTTGGTACGGTGAGTTATATTATTAAAATAGGTATACCTAGATTATTGACAGATCTAAGTATCCTATCATTTGATAACGCGTTATATAAGTCTATTTTGACAATCCTCAATAGTGACGTAAATCACTGCTGTAACAAATTGAGGTCATGATACATTATATCAATTATTATAATGATAACTAGTAAGTGATTAACAATTACTTAAAATCTAGTCACTGATAATCAGATGAATAGTTACTATGGACCTCTCAAGAGTATAACAAGCATATACGGGTCGAATGTAGAGCAGATTGAGACATAAACGTGATAATAAGAGAACGGTGTTAAAAATTTATAATTATAGCTACCGAAATATATCAAACTGCTATATTTTCTCACAACGATGGTGAGGGATATAGATAACGCGGAGTTAAATACTGCTGAGTATATGATTTTCGTACACAGACGGACTACTAATTATCTTTATTATAAGTAATTCAAAGTATACGTATTTAGCACGTGCTTAACTATATTTCGAATTACAATACTGACAGCATCTTAATTAGTATATATGCTTATAATATTATATATGATTTAATTAATATATATATATAAATATATATATGATTAATATGACCTTTTCAAATAAGGAATTTAGGTCTAACTCTGAGTGATGATATTTTAATAAAATATCATAGAATAATTAATTTAACGTAATTACAACACATAATTATAGCAAGGTTTTTACCACCATTAAGGTTCAAGATATTATTAAATTTGATATATTAATATTATTATTAAATAAAATATGTACTTAATAATACCTTATATTAAAAGGATATTTTGATTAAGAGTCTTTTTCACCTTATTTACTATACTATTTTCTGCACTCTTAATGTTAAATATTAAACTTTTATGTTATGATTTTTATACTTTCATTTATAATGTTACTTATTTATATTTTTTTTTATTGCTACAATATTATATTATTTATTTTATATATAATTTCTTAATATGTATTAATATTTATATAATACTATATATCATGCCGGGTCCCGTGCAAGTCTTGAAACTCCTTTGGTGGATTTTTTATGAAACTGCGACGAATTCCTGTTAAGGGTATAAAAGGAACGGTAAGGCTGGGCTTCCTTCCGGAACTGATATATATACTATATATATATAAATATATATATAGAATAAAACTTATAAACTTATATAGTAATGAAAGATTGTAAAATGTTACATAACTATTTTCTTCGTATATTAACAAATTAAAAGTATTATATGATAGATACTATATGTATCATAGTATGATTGGTGTTTTTAACATATATAAATATACTATGTATATAATTTATATATATATATATTATATATATATATAAATATATATATTATAATTATATATATATATATATAATATTTATACTAATAATAGTATTATATATCATATATATATTTAATATGTATATATACTATATATAGTATAATATATAAATACATTATATATATACTTAATATAGTATATATATAAATGACTTCGGGAAAGGTTCAACTTTACAATACAACTATTTACCTTTGCTTCATATATAAATCGACACGATCCGACTTTCATTAGAGAAAAAATAAAAAAAATTTGATGCGATGAAAAAAAAAGAAATTAAATTGGAAAATTTAAAAATTTGCAAAAAAAAAAATTAGAAAAAAAAAATTTAAATTTTTTTTATTATTTTGTTTTTTTATTTTATTTTTTTTTGGTCTTCTAGGGAATTGGATTTTTACGATAGAGAAACCGAGAACCTTGAATGAACCTTTCGAAATGATTTCATCTTTGAGTACTTTATTGTCCTACTTCGAGGGAAATCAGAGGAAGAAGAAATGGTTTAACTGTACCTCGACAGAAGGACTAAATAAGCGTACGTAGGTAAGTACTGAATTCTCGTATTTTGTATAATATATATGATTACTATATAAAATATTATAAATTATATATATATATATAATATATTATTATATTAATATATTTATAAATATTTATATAATATATATAATACTCTTAATAATATATATATAAAAATATATTATATTATTTAATAAATATATATATAATAATATATAATATTATAGTATATATATACTATATATAGATCATATTATAATAATATATTATATATATATTATAATTTATTATATATTTATATATATATATATATATATATATATATATATATATATTATTATATAAATATATATTATTATATAAATGATATTTATATATATATTACATAATATTTAGTATTATAATATTATATATTATATATATACTAAATATAATATATAATATACTATTATTATCATATATATATATATATTATATTATATAAATACTATGCACCGCTTTGCTTGATAGTGGCACATCAAATGCCATAAATTTGAAGAGTATAGACGTTATATTTATATATTTAAAGATATATTTAACGCAGTCATTTAAATAAATAATTAATTAAATATTAATAATATTAAATTTATATTTTTCATTTTTTATATATATTCAATTATTAATTATTATTATTTTTTATTAATGTTATTATTATTATTTTAATTATTATTATATTATATTATTATTATATTAATTATATTATATTATTATTATTATTATTATATATATATTATTAGTTATTATAATATTATTATTTCATTATTATTATATTATATTATTATTATTATTATTATTATTTATTTATTGATTATATAATATTATATATTATTGATTATTATTATTATAATTATATATTATTATTATTATTGTTATTTTATGGTTT
>JABUQX010136707.1:0-2500 GCA_015478945.1 Trachelipus rathkii
CAACATATAGGATAATTCTCTCTTTTCGAGCCAAGGCGTTTTATTTTTCCACTACATAATTACCATTTAGTGAGAATAAACTCATTTAATGTCATATCATTTATTATCACTAGAAGCCGGAAATCCTCTCGATTTCTGAGTTATAAACCGGACTCACAATTCTTTGAGCCGAATACCTAAAATCAACAGAAGATCTAACGTACGCCACTTACTCGCGTGGTTGTATATATACAGATAGATACCAGCATACTTTTCTCCTGGGTTCGGGAGTATGTCAGAGCTTAAAATATTTCCTATGTTTCTCTACAAAATTTCTGATAGGCGAGTCAATATAAATTGTCGCTATAGAATGTGAATATTCATAGTGTTAATATATAACCTCTTCCTTCTCCTAAAATTAGTTCGACTAATTGATTAATATCTCTCTATATCATAACTCATAGATCAATGTACATATCCTCGTTTCTATTCCTGCTCTATAAAACCAAATCTACACATTAATATTCTCATATCAAAATTTTTGTTTTTTTGGATTATTGGAATGTTAGTATTCTTCGACGACTAGAGTGATAGAATACTCTCTTCACCCTAAATTTACGATTGTTGGTTCACAATCTCAGTGAGAATAATAGACATGAGTTATCTTATCATTTGTAAATCGCAAAATATTTTTAATTACTGATTAGGCAAACAGTGAGGAAAACAAGTGAGTGGTGGTGTTCGAGCCTGGAGGTGTAACATTTATTTCATTATGTAGCTAATATAACTTACAATGTTTTGATTAGTACTAATATTTTCACTTTCTTAATAAAGCTAAAAAACCATTATTCCTCTTATAATATCCACGCCTGTAAATGAATGCTGAGATCGCACAATTCTAGTGAGTATGCCGGTACATTATATCTATTGACACACCAATATTGTGAAATTCTACGCCATGTGCTTAACTCTAAAAAGCTAAGTTAGGATTAAAGTACTTTCTCCGTGTAATGCGTATATCTTATTTAGCAGTATTCCTTGGGTCGTCGAGATCGCGCCTTCTCCTAGAGGAGTATTGAATGAGGTCTTTGCAACGAGCTCTCTCATAATGTGTACCATTTATGGTCTGATGGTGGAGTAGGGTTATGTTTAACAAGTGCTTCTTGTTCCATAGGAGGAGAGATATATAATTTATGTAACCAATCTTTGAAGATTCTTCAAGGTCGCTGTGCTCAAAGCGCACAGAGTAATAAGGTGTGGAGGAGTAAGGGATAACGTTATCAGTGCCAATGTATTCATTTATAAAGAACCAGTGAAGACTGAGGGGGTGTTAGGTAACTGTATGATATCCGCTCTATGAGTAGTACCGGTGAAAATCTTCTTGATTAACATTTTCCCCATAACTCATTGAGGTCTGTGAGAGTCGATTGCATTTACCGTTTCTTTATGGTTAATATTGCTCCAACACGCCTACTTTATTTCTATATTATTACTGAGACGATTAGTTTATCATGGCAAGATGAGCTGTAATTCAGTGATGTAGAGCTCATTCGACATCAATCGCCTCTAAATTAGTTATTTCGAAAAATTTTTGATTTATAATATTTTTGTATGTAAATTGACAATGACATTTTTTTAATAAGTCATTTTGGTGAGACAAGAATGTACTACAATATCCTTTAGGACTTTACATTTATAATTACATTACGATATTTAATCATGTAATTATAATACATTGTATTATATAACTTTCGTTTTAATCATCTGAGTTTGTCTCACATAATCTCAAGAATTGGATTTCCGATATAGCTATGAAAGATCTCATTTGCCATCATTCGATTTTGCTTAAATTTAATAATTTGTAGCATGGAATATTTTCCTCAAATTTTATTCACCTTTAATATTATATTTATAGGTTTATATATGTATCGAATTTAATAAAGAATTTCAAACTTTTCTTCAATTAAATATAATAAATTATTCATTCGTGACTTGTGTTAATTAATTATTGTGACTTTTAGTAGTATAAGCCCCAAAGGAAATATTCTTCTTTTAAACTTATAAATTATTTACTCACATTAAAAATTTAATAGATTTTAATCAAAAATCATTATGAGTAAAATTAATGTTTTGATTTAAAACTAATTACGAATATAGTTAATGTCCAATCGAGACTAAACTTTTCCGAATTGTGACTCGTAATTCTTATGGTTTTTATCTATGAGTTATTTATATTAACATTTTATAAAGGTAAAATTTTGATATCTCTCATTAGGAATCATTAAAGAATTAAACTTCATGATTACAATAAGAATGATTTATATTATAGAGAATTTTATACATACTAAGAGTGTTAAGTTGCAATTTTTGGGAGACATTTTGATTCCTATGAATTAAATTATTAATTTAATGTTTTAATTATTGTTATTTATGTTTCTTATGGCATTTAATTACTTAACTTACGTTAAGCTTAAGCAATGTTATTTTTTTAATATTTTTATAATTACTTTCCTTGGCTGGA
>JABUQX010136707.1:7500-10000 GCA_015478945.1 Trachelipus rathkii
ATGTGGGAAGGCATGTTATAGGTCTATACTTGCTAGGATCTTTGGTTTCTTCATTTTTTGGAATAAGGGTTGTTTCACCCGTTATGAACCACTGCGGGATGTCTTCTCTTCCATCCATTATGTTATTTAAGCATTCTGTTAGGGGCTTGATTAATGATGTTAGTTTTTTTAGCCAAATGTTCTGGACCTTGTCCATTCCAGGTGCCTTCCAATTATTAGTCTTCTTGATTAAATCCTTTACTTCTTTAATACTAATTTTCTGAAAGTCCATATTTCTAATAGATGTTATTTCTGAGCTATTTTTAATATTTCTCAACCGTTCAACATCTACATTAAGCGCCACATTGCTCTCATATATATATTTTCCAAAATCTTTCGACCTCCTCTGCTTTGGGTGCTTCAGCAACCGTTATCTTAGTGTTTCGTAACTCTCTATAAAAATTATCTTGATCTTCTTTGAACAGTTTGTTTTCTTTTTTTTCTTTTTCGCGCATTTCGTACCTTTTTAATCTCTTTCCTTTTGCTGTTAAAGATAATTTTCTTCTTACAAGAGCGTGTGTTAATTTGTACCCGTTTCTGACTCTTTCTCTATATACTAAATTTTGTGCTTCTTTCTTTGTTGCTTCAACCATTATTTTTCCTTTCTGTAGCATTGTGAGCATTCCAATTTCTTTTCGAAGAGTATTTATTTCATTTGTAAGTCTAAACTTCCAAGGTGGCATCCTATTCTTCCTTCTTTTATTTTGATTATTTTTCTTATCTTTAATAACATCAACTCCCATTGTTTCTGCTACTGCTCTTGATGTAGCATAATAAAGTCTGTTCAGCTCTGTCAGACTACAATTTGGAGGTATTAGGCGTGGCAGCACTCTATTTGCACTTGCAGTAACTTTGTTCAACATAAACCAGTTTTTAATCTTTCTTACTTGTTCTCGCTTTTCAATACCCTGCACCCTATCCTCTTCCCGGTAATTAGCTATTTTGTTCAACAATTCTTCATCAATTTCATTTTCTTCTCTAATGTCACCAGTTGGTGGTTGCACATCATTAATGGTTCTTTCATTCAAATCTCTGTCATGTTCCTGATACCAGCTCAAGTTCATCTCATAGTCTGACTCTCTATCTGTTTCATCATCATTATCTGTTGACTGTTCCGCCCCTACCAATGGTGAGGCACCATGTTCAATGTCTATCTCTAATTCTTCCTCACTCGTTGATTGTAATTGAGTGTGATCCACTTTTCTTCCATTATGTAAGTTTTCCTCATCATCCAATTGCAGTTTTTTTTGCATCTTCATTTGTTTTATTCTCTTATGCCTCTTTACTCTTACTTCCTTTTTTTTTTCCTTCACCTCCGTACTCAATTCTATCCTGTATTCTTGTTCTTCTATTTCATCTTCACTCGATGTTTGTAATCTATGGGAGTTCTCATTATTTCTTTCACAATGTGATCTCAAGCCCTCCCCCATCTGTGCATCCCTTTTCCCTTGAACTAGTTTTGTTCTTTTATACAATTTTGCTTTGGTACTTTTTATTTCTTGAACTAGTTCTGTATTCATTTCTAATTCATTCTCCATAATTCTTAAAGCCTTTTCTTTAATTTTTTCTAGATCCTCCGCTGTTGGAAGTGTCGCTTTCATCTTTCTAACACCACCTCCTTTCCTTTCTTTAATATAATTGAGTATACAATGTTTCTGTTTCATCATTGCCTTTCTCTCAACATTTTTGAACTTTTTTTTAAATCTATATTCCATAAAATCATTTGCACTTATTTCTGCATTTTCAACCACGTACTTCCAGAATTCACTTTTTGCTTTCTTAAGTGGAATGAATTCGCCAATGTAGTAGCTTTCCATAAGGTACTCGTTTGCTTCAAAGTTCCAGCTCCATCTCTCACCCTGAATTTCATTCTGATCTTTTTCTTCATTTTCATGTTCTAAAAATTCTTCAACTTCCTTTTCAATAATTTCCATTTCAGCTTTTGTTATTTGGGTCTTACCTAGCCTTACATTTGTTGCTATGCTGTTAAATCTAGTGTCCGGGAATTTCTCAATTTTGCTCCTATCTATCTTACCCCGCTTCAATAACATTTCTCGCATTCTCTTCCAAGAATGTCTCTTGGGGAATTTATTGTGTCTTGAATAAAAGGAACACCAATAAATTTCATGTTTTTCCTCCACTGACCAGTCCGTTTTTTCTGCTCCCCTTTTATTAAGGGTATAGTATCTGCGGTTCTGGTGTTCTTCAGATGTACCGGGGCCAGCCTCAGGCGAGCCAAACAACACATCTTGTGGAGGTCGAGTCCTGCTGGGTTGGGCTCTTATCGGGACATTTTGTGTCCTCGCTTTTGGTAGGAGAGATCGCGTGATGCGCACAAGGCTCCGTCCCCCCTCATATCTCTCCTGTGGTAGAGAGGGGCCGGCACCGGGGTCTCCGATCCCCCGGCAACTATTTTCATCTGTTTCATCTTTCATGGTTATAACCAGTTTTGTAACTTGTT
>JABUQX010136708.1:0-15000 GCA_015478945.1 Trachelipus rathkii
GTTATATTGGGATTGTAATGGTGTATTTATATAGGTGATATTGAATATGATTCAAATCATATATAATTTGAGCTACATGAAATTTCGAGATAATATATTATATTATATTATATTATAATTGATATAGTATATTAGTTATAAGTAGTAGTATTATATATATTGTGTTAATTATGTACATAGACTGAGTGAGGATAAATTATGAGGTATATATCATGAGTAAGGGTTTATTTATTATATAGAGTGATATAGTATAATACGTATTACTATATAGTTTTAGTTATTTAGAAGTTATATTTAGGGTATATATATATACCTGTCACATAGATTTTTCAATAAAAGTACTGATAGCTTATGTACTTGAGAGTACCAAATGTACTTTGTTAACTTGTACTTGTCTCTGACAAATTTCTAGAGTACTGTGTCTACTGCTGATACTTGTCTTGCGAACAATTCTAGAGTACACTGTACTTGTACTTTGAGTACTGTGGAAAGATAGTGAGAACATGTAACAGTTGAATAGAGCCCAACCGCGTGATATTGTAATCACTACTATATAATAGATTTATATTATAGTGAGTATAGTAATACTCTAGTATATAATATAGCAAAGTTTATTAATTTTAAAATTAACTTATATATATCATATTATATATATCTAATATAATATATAACTATTAAATATATAATAGTAAATAATATAGTTATTATTTAAAATAATTATACAACTGTTATAATGACAAGTTTATAATTTATTGAGATAATAATATATTACGTATTACTATATAATAACTTTTGAATAGGTTCTGCCGCTGCACTATTAAGGCTGATGAAGAAGTTACTTCAATGTGGTATAGGTGAATGAAGATGGTGGAGTGGTACAATTTTTGAAGTTTTTTTTTTATTAGTCTTGTCTCCATATTAGAACGCACCATCTACCCTGGCAGAGCCCTATTCGGGAGGGGGTGTTGCACACCAAAGTTCATCCGCTAGCGAAAATTACGACGAGTCGATGATACAGACTGCTAGGCTTTTACAAGTGAGTGACGATTAAAATATTTCAGCAGGTGCTGAGGACACAAGAAGATGGAAGAGAGAGTATCCACAGCACAACATGAACGTGTGTCGTAGAGAGAAAGAAGGAAGACCGCAGCGAACTAGGCATCCTTGGTATCGCTTTATCCAGTCCTCACACAAATCTCGTGGCAGTACACACTAGAGCACCAGCGCTTGTGCGTCTCTAACAAAGCGCGTATCAAGGTGGTTGGTAACACGGGTGGTAGGTTCCCAATATTTCGAAACCTGGCACACTTCCTTAAGCTAAGAGGTACCTACATCAGAAGAAAGAGATAAAGTAACGCAAGCATGGCGCGCGAGAAGAGAATAAGAAGAGTCAATTATGAACTTTGCGAAAGTACAGGTATATCTAGTTGTTATAATCCTTTGGCTTTTGACTACACGAATCCGACTGGAGGGTCCAAAAGCGGGTGAAACCAGAGCCCGCCACAAAGTAATGAAAGAAAACAGTACTTTTTTCGCGAATAACAGAGGACGGATCGAAGAATCCCTTGTATAGCTGGAAAGTAACGAGACAGTAGGAGGAAAATAAAGTCTCCTCGCAGTCCAGTCACTATAACAGAACCTCCCCAGTCTATCTTTGAAGCCGCCTAAGCCCAACCTTGTGAATGGTGGAAAGGTATCACCCCATAGGAACAGTATTTTTGTTTGATGTCTCAAGCCAAGGTTTAGTATACCGAGTTGCACTTCCAAGAGAGCGGACGAAGAGAAACCAGTCCGAAACGTTGATAGTCTCAAATGTTAAGAAGGTAATTGTTGAGGTCTAAGTGAAGAGAGATTTTTAAAAGAATTGAAATTAGCGATAAAACCGTGAAGAACAGAAGTTAATTTGTAGAAAATATCTAATCCACAGATCAGCGAGAATGAGATCGGAAAAGATTTAGACGAGATGCAATATGCGAGAAGTACACTAATGAAGGAGAGAAGAATTAGAAGAGGAGGATTTTTTGAGAGAGTGAAGGAGGTCGAAGTCAATCGGCATAAATCTAGAAATGGATAGTGTTAGATGTGCTATGGCTTGACGAAGATCAATTAATGAAAAGTAAAGAATAAAGTAGGAGATAAGACGAAATCCTGAGGTATCACACACTATTGACAGAAAAGAGAAGAGAGTCGCTGCCATCAAACGGGCAACGACGTCGGATAGTTGAGGCGTAATCGCCATCGCATAAAGAAAAAGTGAGAAAGAAGTAAGCATTAAGAGAAGGAGGGTAAATTCGCCAAGAGGGGAGCTGTGGAGAGCAGTGACGCGGTGCCACTACTACGTGTCAATGGGCGTTCGAATAGTGTTCAAGGGCATCCAGGACCGGAACGACCAAGTGCGCGAACCGGGATGTTGGCTTAAGCACGGTCGAGAAAAAACCGATAATTCGGTAAATAGAGTTTTTCGCCCATTTAGCATGATCGCCAAAAGCCACCAAGGTGATCGGAAAGAAGAGATATGAGATTGCCAGATGGCCCTAAAGGAATGATGAAGAGCTTAGAGAAGTGCTGTCCAAAGATCTTGAGATAGGGAGGATAACTTGCAAGGGTGAGAGAGCTATATAAGCGAATGTTAGAAGGTCAGGAGCGGTGCTTCCCTTTTCTGGAATAGGGTTTGGACATGTGCGTGCTTCCAAACCTGAGGGAAAGTGCTAGTATTGAGACATAGAGATATAATTTGAACGAGGGGTGGGGTCAGCACGTAAGCACATTCCCTCAAAACTCGGGTAGGAATGCCATCCGGGCCACCCGCCTTCCAAACGTTCATGATCTCAGGAGCCCGTTCCGATCAAAATGTAAATCACGGTAAAGACATAGGACACCTGAGCAGGAGAAGGAGAAGGAGGAGGAATGCCAGAATCGTCCAAGGTTGAGTTAGAGAAAATGAGAGGCCGAAGAGATTGGCCTTTTCAGTTCTAGAATTAGCAACAGGGCCATCAGATCGAATAAGAGGGGCAAAGATAATTTTACAGAAATTGTTAGAGATATTTTTGGGCAAGAGGCCAGAAAGATTTGTTAGTAGGAAAAACCAAGGAGGTAGCGCACTTTCGTTTGATGAAGCCCGCTTTGCTCGTCGAAAGAGTATCCCTGCAACGATTTTAGCTGAATGAAAATTAGCGAGAATTGAAGGGAGAACGAGAATTTTTCCAACCCCGATACGGCTGTCTCTGGCCTGAATGGCCAGAGAACAAGCACCATCGAACCATGGATTATGAGGAGAGAAAGATTAAGTCGAAGAAGGAATGAACCTTGCTCCTCCGTCAGCATTACAGCTCCCACCTAGTGGGCAGAAGCAAAGCGTCATCAGAGTCCAAAAGCAGTCATTCAATGTATAGTTAGCGTAGAATCGACGCAAGGCCCCCAATCAGCCCGATCAAGGCCAGAAAAAACGCATAGGGCAGGAAGGAGCTGTTGGAGAGAAAGTATGAAAATTAAGAGATATAAGGTTTGGTCAGATTTACGCAAATGGACGAAAATGGTGTATTTATAGAGAGAAAGGACTATAGGGGTGAAACATAGGTCAAGTGTGTTCAAGAATTGGTTGGATTAAAAAGTAGTTGTGGAATAGAAACAGTGTGTACAACTAAATGGTAATAACAATAAGTCATCATGGGAATAGTGAGAGTGGTGTCCCACAGGGTTCCGAGCTGGGGTTTACTATTGTTCCTCCATTATTAAGTGATTTAAGACCATGGACTTAAATGGCAAGGGTTTCAAAGTTTGCAGATGATAACAAAGTGGCCACCCAGTTAAGAAAAGTGAAGGATGTATAAAAGATTCAAAATGATCCTTGATAAACTTCCTGGGTGGGAGATAAGTGGCAAATGAATTTTTATAGTAAAAATTGTAAGGTTTTTCACCTAGGTTTCGCAAATCACAGGTTTAACCTGGCGATATGAAATGGGGATTGGCTTGAGTCTGTGGACACAAGAAAAAAGATATAGGTGTAATTATAAGCAGTAATTTGAAAGTAGGCTTATCAAACAGTGGCTGGAACATAAGTAAAGCTAATTAAGATGCTGGCATAAATAAATCGCAATGTTGTTTTATAAGAAGAAAGAAGTAAATAAGTAAACTGTATAATAGCTATGTTAGGGCAATAATAGAGTATTCTGCACAAGTTTGGGGCCCCTTATTTAAGAAAAGACTTAGATATGCAAGAGAGAGTGCAAAGTAGAAGCAACAAAAGATGATTTCTGGGTTTGAATGGTAAGAGCTATGAGTAGAGGCTGAAGGAGTTAGGAATGTTTTCAATAGAAAGGAGATTTCCTCAGAGGGGACATGATACAAATTCCCTACAAAATTTTTTTACATGCTCTTGAATATTACGCGAGACCCAATAAATTATTCATAGTAAAGCACGGACAGGAGACAGGGGGCATAACAATGAAAATTAGAAGAAAAACATGCCATCTTGAATATAAGAAAGCATTCTTTTCAGCATAGAGTTGTTTAAATTTTTGGATGGTTTGCCAAAGGAGGTTGTATATATAATTGTATATATATATTATATATATATAATATATATATATATATATATATATATATATAATATATATATTATATATACTATATTATATTATAATATAATATAGTATATAGTATATATATATAATATAATATATATAATATATAATATATATATATATATATATATATATATATAAATGTCGAAATAGGGAGCCGGGAACTGAAGCGATGACTGCTGGAAAATGCCACGCCTCGCCACTGATATTGATATTAGTAACTCCATACTAGTTCGCTGCGGTGCTTCCTTCTTTCCTTCCACATCTGTTATGTGGAATTCTCTTCCATCTTCTGTGTTTCCTGCTGAGTTTAATCTCCCTACTTTAAAGCCTGCGCCTGTGTTCATCTGCGTAATTTACGTTAGCTGTTGACTTCTGAAGGGCGTGCAACATCCCCTCTTTGAAATAGGGCCTAGCCCTTAAAAGCAAAATCATAAACTGGTAATATATATATATATATAGGTATATATAGTATATATATAGTATAGTATATATATATATATTATATAATATATTATAGTATATTATATAATATATATATTTATATATATACTATATTATTATAGATATTTATTATATATATATTAGGGTTAGGGCTTTGCTAAATTGGTTCTTCTTTTGTGAGCTAAGCACCCTATATAAAGAGGATGGTATTTAGAAATCCATATTTGAAATGATGTTTTATTCAACATAAGTAATAAAGATATTCAAAGCATAAGTAAAGTAACAAAAGTCCCTTCCTTGTTAGAGATCTCTCCTCTTCATAGGCAATCTGGCTAGTACAGCCTTTCCAGTCGTCGTTTTTTTTTTTCAACCCTTGCTTCTGACTCTTTTCGTTGTACGGAAAAATTTGTGATCGAAATCTCAAGTTCGGCAGAACCTTTCCTTGAAATTTACCTCATCTCTTGCCGGGAGGATTTCTGGAGAGAGGTTTTCTGATACTTATTGTTATGTTATCTGACTGACTGAATGAGTAATCTCAAACGGACGGCGTTTGGTATATTATTTTCATTTCGATGCTTTATGCTAAAATTTTTGCTCGCGCAAATTCTTAGCATAAGTACGAACCTAAATTAAAATTTTTACCAAAGTTATAATGGAGTTCTACATTACTTCCCGCGCTAAAACGGTGAGAAAGGTTGCTATATAACAATGCAAATTAATAAAAATTAACCTTATTCAAATTTCGCCGATTTTTTGTGAATGAATTTGTATCAATGCGCACAACCTATAAACAGGTCAATGATCTAAAGATTATGAGTAATCCAACAGACATAAAATACTTTCAAATGAAAGCATATCTAATTATGTCCGAAATGACAGTAACGTAGACCCATACAAACATTGAAGGCAATATATACATGAAATGTAATATTCAAATACGTGAGCTAACTGGTTCACATCCGAGAGATCTAAACTATATTAATATTTGAATATCATAAAAATACAATATATGTTATTATACAGAAAATTAAAAGGTGGCAATATCAACACTAAGCATTATTATGGATTTATATGCCGTTTTAAGATATATAACAAAGCATACATAACATTTTAAATGGATAAAAATAAAAATGTTTAATACATAATTCTTGATAATGGAACATTGTAGTTTTCACAAAAGTTAAATAGGTCCATCGATACATACCGCTTTTGCATCCTAATAGAAAGGGTCCTAGTATATAGGCGGTTTCTAATGTATCCCATTGATTTGATCAATGCCGCACGTAATAGTTTTTCAAAAGCTCTAGTTACGAGAGGATAACATTGCTTGACATATGTAGAAGCGAAGTTGCTTGAAACTTAGGTCCTTTATTTGAAAAATATTATTTCTTCATAAATAAAAGGGAGAGGTCACAGAAACCTATTTTTAGGAATTCGAAAAGTGAATTCAAAGTTCGTAGTGGAATCCGAAAATGAATTTCTGCCCATAATCCCAAACTTTAAAATGATGAAAGAAATCCATACCGTAAGGAAGTTACATATGTAGAGGCGAAAGTTGCTTGAAATGTAGGTCCTTTATTTGAAAAAATTTCTTCATACATAAAAGGGAGAGGTCACAGAACCTTTTAGAATTCGAAAAGGAATCTAGAGTCGTAGTGGAATCTCCAATTAAATGAGTTTCTGCCCTTATAATCCAAAACTTGAATGATGAAATGAAATTCCATACCGTAAGGAAGTTTCTGAATGTCTGACGCAGGGTTGGCGGAGTCGAAGTCGGAAGTTCGTAGTTGCGGACGTCGTGTGGATGTCGGGGTAGTTTGACAGAAGGAGTGGAGGTGTCGGAGTCGGAGTCGGTTAACTGCTAATTTTATAGAGGATGAAGCCATAGTCGGAGTCGGAATAGGCAATTTTTAAAAGGGTGGAGTCGGAGTCGGATAGTCGGAGTCGGTAACCTTTCCAAGATAGAGTTGGAGTCAGAAAATTTTTGAAACTGTGATCAAAGTTTAAAATTGTACTCTGGGTGAATGACTTCAATTCATTCATGCGAACGTTTATAGACTTTCGATTCTTCCACAACACAAATACTGCAATATGCGATACCTGAGTATTTTTAAATCCAGCACCTTTAATGTTTTCAATTTGAATTTTATATTTTAATAAGATTCAGCCTTAATCCTTACCATTCTGATATTTAAGATATCTGGAATGGAATTAAAGACCTCATGGTTACGAAGAGATAGATTTCTCTTCATTGCACAATGATATTTATACTAGCTGTGTTTGATATTGGTCCAACTCTTACAGGGTAACCTTAACTTGAAGAAACAACTAAAACAAAAAGCTAATCTGATTTGCAATGTGGCCAGTTTGTATTAATAGGGTTGCAGGGAAGTATCAATGTGGAAAAAATGAAAGGATATCTTCTAAAGATTTGTATAGTGATGAGAAACTACAACTATCCTCCGTTTACTAACCTTCTCAACGGTCCATTCTTCAGGAAAGTTCAGAAGATTAGTATAAAAAGCTTCTTTCTAGATGTTGAAGAGCTTAGTCGAAAGCGTCGAATTGGTTAAAGTAAAATTAAGGTCATATTGGTCCTCTTAATCCTTGTTACGCAATATTCCAGTAAAACTTTAAAATAATTTCTTTGTCTTCGCACTGAAAGAATTAGTTGAAAAAATTTTATGGATAACTTTGAAGAGTATCAAGTACATTGCAAGAAGCTGATAATGCTGTTTACTTTTTTGCTTTACCGTCCAAACGCAAAGGTTAGCGTGGAACTGGCTTTTTCTGGCTCTTTCGCATTATAAATCCAGACCAAAGAGGAAAATGAAGGAGAACCTGGCATATATATGCTATTCTATTGTTTAAGAACTAATCATTCAATGAGTAGATGATTTTAGATGTAAGTTCATGCTAACTAAGTTAATGTATAGTATTATATATATATTATATATAATATACTATATATATATATATATATATATATATATAGTATATATATAATATATATATTGATATATAGTATATATATTTATATATATATATATATATATTAGTTGTTTATATATGATATATTTATAATATATATTATATAATATATATTATATATATATATATTATATATATAGTATATATATATATATATATATATATATATATTATATATAATAATAGTATATATATATATATATAAATATAATATATAATTTTATTTATATATATATATATTTATATATATATTATATATATATATATATATAATATAATATATATTTATATATTATATATAATATATATAAGTAATATATATTATATATTATATATATATATAAGACTATATATAATATATAATCGTAGACTCCCTTCCCTTAAAATTATTAGTTATCAAAATTTTTTTGAATGGCTTAAAGTCTCTATTAATAATTTTTAATAATAATAAAAAATATAATTAGTTATCAAAGCAAATTAGAGTTACCGATGTTTTTTATTTAATGATGAAATGAAGGAAACATATTTGTGAGATTGGTGAAGATATTCTTAGTGCAAGTGGTCTGTTGGTTCTACTATATAATATTATATAGTATAGTAGTATATAATATAATATATTATATGTAATTATATATATATATATATATAATATATATAATATATTATATATATATAATTATTATATATTATATATATATATATTTATATTATTTCTTTCTTTCTTTCTTCTCCCAGGAAGGATTCTTCATCCTGTCAGCCGTGCAAGCATCTTTCTCCAGACGTCCCTCTCTTGCACTATTCTCTTCTCTTCAGCCCGCTTCTCTATATTTTGTATGCTGACATCTGTTCCAGAGAGTCCTCTCAACCCGATTCCGCACATTCTCTTACTTCGGTCTCCCCTTGGTTCTTTCCTCTGGTGTCCATTGCCATGACTTCTTTCTGGATTTCTTCCTGCTCTATTCCTCTCCAGATGTCCCCACCATCTCGATCTCCCCACATCCATCTTCAGTGTCATCTTCTTTACACCTATATCTTCTCTAAAACTTCATTTCTTCTTCTGTCTCTCCACTCTTTCCCAATCATAGTTCTTATATCCTCTTATCTCCGCCTGCTTTGTATTGGCTACTCTCCTCTATTCTTGTTGTTGTCCATGTTTCCGCTCCGTACAACAGTGTGGGAGTCAGTATGCTGTTTAAAATCACTTTTTTAACCTCTTATTCCGATGTTTTCTATCTTTCACATCGGGTATACGTTTTCATTAGCGATATCCATACTTTTCCATTCCTTGCGTAAATCTCTTCCTCCACTTCTCCTTCTGTTTAATACACCCTCGAGATAATTGCAGGCATGTTACCTGCCTTCACCTCCTCTCTCTCTCACACATCATTCTCATTTCCCCTTCCCGTCATCTTCTCGGTTGCTGGTTATAGTTCTGTCTTCTGTAATTGTTCATCTTCATCCCTGCTTCCTCTAACTCCTCCGCAAACACAACTCCACCACCTCTCGAATTGCCTCCTCTCTCTCGCTATCAACATGACAGATTCGTTCTCCGCATAGGTGCCGATTATTGTCTCCCTTCAATATTTCTCCTCAGTCGATAGGGGAACGATGGAATACAAGTCTATAAAATATTTAACCACGGTACAGTTTTTCTAGGGGCAACATTAATAGAATATTGTAGGAAGACGTGTTAACTTGATTCAATTACTATAATAAGTTGTTTATAAATTTTGGAATGGTTTCCGCTAGGTGTTGTTGAGTGGTGATCATCTTGCAACATTAAGAGAAAGGAATTGGTATAGGTATAATTTGGATTGTTTGTTGCATCATATTAGTATGATTCTGACGTAGCCAAACGTGTGCGGGTTATGTTAGTTATTTAAAGTAAACTCCGGCTATGTTGTAGTCTTACGCAGTATCAACAATAAACTTATTTAAAGCTTGTAGTTCTGTGGTTAGCGAATGAACCTTAGCTCAAGATTTATACTTTTTGGTAGTAGTTGGCGTAAATATTATATTGACCTTTGTTTGGGAAATTGCAGGCCTAGGGTGTTGTGTATAGGTTGTGATTGTCGCATGGGCATGTACTTTGCGATAAATATTTAGTTGGATGGGATCAGTTCTCGATAGGTCCATGGTTTGGCCTCTACTGGTTCTTTTGTTTCCTTATCCTCTATCTGAAGGTAACTACTTCTACGAACTTATGATATTAAATATTAACTTTTCTGATTGGACAAGCGATATGATTGGTGTAAAAGCAATGAAGAAGTGTTTTAGAGGTGTTTAAGCTGTCATAAATATCCCGCGTTAGATGTTCATTTCAGTCGAGCTCGTGATTGTCGGTGTGTGGCATGCACTTTCAACTTCACCAAAATTTTTGTCTTGATTTCTACCTTGGTTTGCGCGCCTTAGGTATCCTCCCTATCTTTTGGTTATTAGTGTTTTCCGTGTGTGATTTATTTATTTTTTTAATTTTTTTTTTTTTCATAGGATAGGTGAGACTAATACTATTGAATCAGCCGGTGTGAATGTGTATGATAAAAAAGGGAAAATTTTTTTTATACAAATATAAACATATTTTGGAATCAGCCATATGAATATTTTTTAGACTCGGGAGCGAACCGTGGACGAGGGGACGAAGTCCCGCCGTCCTCGAGGAGGCCGAGAGACCTTCCAGCCCCGGATTCGGTTTACCTCTGGGGTATATCCTGTTAGTTAAAAAAAGAAAAAAAAAACATTTTTTTTCCATTTTTTTTTCACAAAATACTACATAAATAAATCTCTTAGATGTTATATCTTATTAGATTCTTGGTACTCTACATGTCTTATGTGTATGCACAGCTATGAAAGAAAAATAAAAAAAATTAAATTTAGTGTGTTGTTTTTGCATTTTCCATACAAATTTCAAGTGAGCGGCTGATTCCATTGTTGTTTATCAGTATAGCTTCTACTTCGTAGTTTGGTAGATATAAAAAAGAAATAAAAAAAAAGAATTAAAAATTTTTTTTTCATTTTCCGTACAAATTTCATACGCTGATCCATATATGTTATCAGTTTTCTTGGTACCTATCTTAGTTTTGAGATATGATGGCGGGTAATTTTTTATCGTAGCTTTATAATTTGTTTTATAATATATTATCTATAATATATATATTAGTAATATAATATAGTATATTATTTATTATATATATTACTTAATATATATATAATATATATTTATATATAATATATTATATAATATATATATATATATTTATTATATATTATATATATCATAGTTATATATATATATATATAATATATATATATTATATATTTATATATATATATCTGTTCATGTGTGATGTGGTGATTTTTGTTAATATATAGTATATATTGAGATATTATATAGATATTAATATGTACCAAACGTACGATAGGTACAGAAAACCTAATAACATATATGGAATCAGCGTATGAAATTTTATGAAAAAAAAGGAAAAAAAATATACTATAGACATATTTTGGAATCAGCGTATGAATTTTTTTAGGGGGCTCGAGCCGACGGTGTGGGACAGAGGGGGGAACGAAGTCCCACCCGTCCCTAGAGGCCGAGAGACCCGACTCTTTGCATCTGTTGCGGTTTAGCCTTGGGGTTACTTTAGTTAAAAAACAAAAATTCAGCACAAATTTCCATACGCTGATTCATATATGTTATCAGTTTTCTTGTACTATCGTAGTTTTTATAGATATACAAAAAAAATTAAAAAAAATCATTTTCCATACAATTCATACGCTGATTCCATAATATGTTATCAGTTTTCTTGCACCTATTTTTAGTTTAGGATTATGCGTGACTTACTAGGTTTCACTGGGTTAGGTTTAGGTTAACTATTAGTTTTGTTGAATCTTTGGGAGAAGCGAAAATTCATCTGTACGTGATTTACAACGAAAAGAACTTTTCGGCTTTTTTTCTAATGTCACATTCAATATTGCATGCTTTACATTTCTTATTCGTCACAATTAATTGGAAATATTGCAAAAAACTTAAAAGTAACCAGTCACTTGAACAAATTTCGAATATGTCACTACATTCATGTCTGCAAATCCCCTAATAATTTAGCGTTCTAATATAAACTTATGGTTTAATTTTTTTGTAAGAAAAAAGTGAAACTACTTTTCGCTAAATTTTTGGTGTTTTTTAATTTTCTTTTTAACAAAATAACTTCTATTCAATATATTCAATTAATTGGAAATTATATCAAAATATAATCGATATACAGTAAAACAATCATACGATAGGTAAGAAAAGTTACCTTTACCATATATATATATATATAGGTTATATATATATTTATATATATATATATAATATATATAATTATATATATATATATATATATATATATAGTATATTAACTATATATATGACTTTATGTTTTACGACTGCGTCAGTTTTGATTTGTTTTTTTTTTTTTTTTTTTTATTTTTATTTCTAGTATATGATCCTAACAGTCATTTTAAGGGGTGAAGACATGATTCAAAAGTATATAGGACCAGTTACGTTTTACGACTCCGTCAGTTTTAATTTTTTTTTTTTTTTTAACTAAAGGAATACCCAAGGGTAAACCGCAAAGATGGCAGGAGTGGGGGTCTCCCGGCCTTCCGGGGGAACGACAGGGTAGGACTATTTCCCCCCCCTCCGGGAGGGTCTCCGGAACCCCGCTCTTTGTATTTTGGGTGTGCGCGGGGGTTCCTCCCGCCCTCGCGCCAACGGGGTATGGGAAAACGTCCCCCCCTCTTTCCCCGTCGGCTCGAGCCCCCTAAATTTTTTTATTTTTTTAATTTTTTTATTTTTTTTTTTATTATTTTTTTTTTTACATTTTTGTAATAAGCTTTACACGCTGATTCCAAATATGTAATTGGTTTTTCTGTAAGTGTCGTACTTTTTGAGATATTTAATTTATGAAAAAAAATATAGTAGGGCCATATTTTTTTTTTTTTTTTTTTTTAACATTTTTATAATAACTTTTCAACGCTGGAGTTTCAAATATGCAATTGGTTTTTCTGTAAGTTCCGTACTTTTCGAGATATTTTCAAGTTTTTAAAATTTTTATTGATGAAACATGTTTGATTTTAAAGTAATTATTTAAAATATTCTCGACCTGTGTTGATCATGTCAATTCACCACTGGAAGACTCCCTGTTATGATCATATACTAGCAATATTTAAAAAAACAAAAAAAAAATCAAAAGCTTACGGAATCTAAAATATAATAGGCTCTATATATAATATTTTTTAAATATTTTATATTTTATACTATATATATATATTTAGTATAATATATATTATATATATTAATATTATAGTATAATATATATATTAATATATATATAGTATGGATAGGGCACTACTGCCCTGTTAAAAGGAAAGTTAGATAAGATAGCATGATGTCGGAAATATCTCCGACGTCCTAATGCGAACCCTACAGTTGTTTTCTGTTAGCGCATGCGTCAACAGTATTTAGTAGGACATTTTAGAGTGTTAACATGTCTGTGTCCTATAATTTATTTCATTAAAAAATGAATTAGAAGCTGCTATTTAATATAATTAAAAAGAAATTGAAAAAATAAATAAATTTGATATAAAATTAATAATTTAAAGTTTTAATATATTGTTAAAATTAATAAATAAAACTAGTATTTAACTTGTTCAAATATTGTTACAAAAAAATTTCAGATCGCAGAACTGCTGACTGCTCATGCTTCCCACAATTGTGTGCTTCCCTGCAGTGTGACGTGTTAGCTAAACCACCAATAGAAACATCCCGAGAGTTTCCACAAGTTGCTTTTTTTATCATGTTAATTTTTATGTTAATTTTTTTTTTTTTATAATTTTCTTTTTTATTTTTTATTAAGGGGCTCGAGCCGACGGAGGGACAGAGGGGGGGACGAAGTCCCCCCCGTCGTCCCCCGCTAAGGCCGAGAGACCCTGACTCTTTCAAATCTTTGCTATTTAATCTTGGGTATTCCTTTAGTAAAAAAAAAAAAAAAAAACTCATTGGCAACCTTCTCGCACTTTTGCCTTGAATAATCGAAAAAAATCGATTACCCATTGTTCGTTCGTTATATCGGTTACCTACCGCTTTAAAGGAGGAGTTCTATATAATATATATATATATATAATATATGTATATATATATATATGATATATATATAGGTATATATATATATATTTATAGTATATATATATATATATAGGACTTTTTACTTCATACGACATTCTAATTATTTCTGACAATGATGATTCGAACAAGAAAATTCAGATTTTAACCTAAATTAAAAATAAGAAATAATCTTACGAAAAAAAAATCAAGTGCTGAACAGTTTTCAAAAAGTACAGAAATTTTAAGAAACCATTCTTTTGAACATTTATTGAGAGAAAAAAATACCTTATAATAATAATTAAATGGTAGTTAAAATTAAATTGTTTTTAAATTTCAGATTTTACTTTTATATATTTTTTAAATTAATCCTGACCTGGATTTGTCTTTCAACCAAATGTCGCATATATATATTATTATGATATATATATAGTATATATATATATCATATATATATATATATATATATTATATAATATAGTATATATATATATATATATATTAATATTATATATTATATATATAATATAGTATGATTTATAGTGAGTATTATATATATATACAGTATATAGTATATATATATTATAAGTATTATATTATTATGATATATTATCGTATCTATATATTATTAGTTATTACTATATATATATATAGTATATTAATATATATACTACAACAGCTCCGGAAAAGGATAGACATTTGCTGGATGCTGTCTATTTTGTGCGGAAAAATGTCAAAAAAAAAAAAAAAATATAATAAATATAATAATATATATATATATATATATATATATTATGATATATATATATATGTTATATAATTATATATATATATATATAA
>JABUQX010136708.1:25000-35000 GCA_015478945.1 Trachelipus rathkii
TTACCATTCTTCAACTTTCTCACTCTACCTATTACCTCCTCCTTGCTAATAACCTCATAACCAAAATACCTATTCCTTCTTGCACCATCCAACCCACACACATTCACTATCATCTCTTCATTACTGCCAATATTATACAGATTTTTGAAATGTTCTTTCCACACTCCTCTCACATCTATTTCATCAGTTACAAAAGCACCATCCCTATTCATTATTCTGAGCAGGTTCCCTTTATTCTCATTCTTAACCTTTCGCGCTTCCTTCCAGAAGAGCTTCCTATTCCCTTGTAAGTCCCCATTCATTACTGCCAATATTATAAAGATTTTCGAAGTGTTCTTTCCACACTCCCCTCACATCCATTTTATCAGTTACAAAAGCACCATCCATATTCATTATTCTGAACAAATTCCCTTTATTCTCATTCTTAACCTTTCGCGCTTCCTTCCAGAAGAGTTCCTTGTATGTCCTCATTCATCCTCCTTCCAAACTGTTCATTTACCTCTTTTTTCTCCTACGTATGCACCTTTTAGTATTTCTTTTTTCCTTATATAATTCCAAGCATCTTTCTTTTGAAACTTCATCATTTGCTTTTAGCTACATTCAACCATGCTTCTTTTTTTTTCACTTTTAACCGCTTGCATCACCTCTTCATTCCACCACTCACTGTTAACATTCTTACTTCCTACGTTAGCACACCTACATACTTCTTTTGCACTGCTAACAATTGCTTCCTTCATTTGCTCCCAGATTTGTTCAGTTTCAACTTGTTTACATTCAACTGATTTACTTGCGAGCGTTCTTACATACTTATCCTTATTACCTTGTTCACTTAACTTCTCACTCTTAATTTTACCCACTTCCTTCCGTATCACCTTCCTCTCCATCCAAGCCCCCACTAACTTAATTTTACATAGAACATAATGATCCGATAATCCCATTCCTAAACCCCTCACTGATTTAACATCCAACACATACTTCAACATCTCCTTCACCAACACAAAATCAATCATACTTTTCACTTCGACACCATCTCTACCTACACCAACTCTAGTATACTTATGGATACTCTTGTGTTTAAAGAAAGTATTACTTACACACATACCTCTCTCCTCACAGAAATCAATCACCTTCCTACCATTCTCATTTTCTCCTGACACCCCAAAACCACCTGTTATACCATCCCTTTTTTGATCACCTATCCAACCATTCAGGTCCCCCAACACTATCAATCTGAAGCTCCTACTCACCCCATCCAAAACATCATTCAGATTATCCCAAAAAATCGTACTCTCTTCAACGTTTCCCTCAGATGGACCATACGTCACAACCACACATACCTTGACCTTTTCAAACTTAAATTTAACCATTAGAATTCTAGGACTCACACACACAAAGTCTACCATAGCTCTGTACCACAAGTCACTCATCAAAATTGCAACTCCTTCTCTCCCCCTCTCATTCCTTTCCACACCAGCACACACACATTTCACACCACACCACTCATTTTCACTGTTTCCTTTCATCTTTGTTTCAGTCACAGCGAGCAAATCAAATTTACCCTTTCTAAATACATCCATCACCTCTCTCCTCTTCTCCTCAACATTTATTCCTCTGACATTCCATGTACCCATACGATTCATACAATTTCGTCGAAAATTAGAAGGCCGTTTACGGCGATCACGACCATCTCCGAGGCTTGCATCAGCATTCCTAGCAAGAGATAGGTGGTAGTGGGCAGCCAACCCAACTACCCCCGTCCCTTAGTCGCCTTCTACGACACGCAGGACATACGATGTGGGTAATTCTTTCTCCCCCACACATAGGGATATGAGTAGTAGGGATGTCTGTAAGGTGTTGTCTAGAAGAGGGGTGTGTACTTTAAGTATGTGTATATGATATGTGGATAAATGGTGGTCAGTAATATGTTGCCTGGAGGATGAGTGTGTAAAGAATATGAACGCAATATATATATATATATATATATATATATATATATATAGCAACAGCATATATATATATATATAAATAGATATCATATCCTAAATCTATCTATTATTCTTATATATATATATTAGACATATTTATATAAATAAATACATATAAATACATATATATATATATATTACAAATTATAAATATATTATTATTCTATATATATATATATATATATATATTTATTTATTTTATATATATATATATATATATATATATATATATATATATATATATATATATATATTTATATATATATATATATATATATATATATATATATATATATATATATATATATATATATATATATATATATATATATATATATATATATATATATATATATATATATATATATATATATATATATATATATAACCCCACATATATATATATATAACATATATATATATATATATATATATATATATATATATATATATAAACACATATATATATATATATATATATATATATATATATATATATATATATATATATATATATAATGGCAATTTCTTAGATAAGCAGGCAATAAAAAGTACTTGAACATAAAACGTACTAAAATGTTGCTAGAGATTTATAATTAACGTACTGAAGCAAAAATATTTTAATATATTTATATATATATATATATATATATATATATATATATATATATATATATATATATATATATATATATATATATATATATATATATATATATATATATATATATATATATATATATATATATATATATATATATCAGTGTCTAAAGCTGACATCATGTAACTCGAGAAAGGCAGCCCCTACAGTGCTGATTTTAATTTTTTTTTTTTTTTTTTTTTTTTGTATTTATTTTTAAGAATATGTTTTTTTTTTTTTTTTTGTTTTGTTTTTTTTTTTGCATTTATTCGTCGGAAATATTGTTTTAAAAAAATTTATTTTCCCTATTTAGGGGGCTCGAGGTATTACTTTAGTTAAAGTAATACCAAAGTGTAAAGGGAAGTAAAATTATTATTTTTTTTTAACTAAAGGAATACCATAGGGTAAACCGCAAAGATGGCAGGAGTCGGGGTCTCTCGGCCTCCCGGTGGACGACGGGGACTTCGTCCCCCCCTCTGTCCCCCGTCGGCTCGAGCCCCTAAATGGGTAAAATAAATTTTTTTTTAAATATTTCCGACGAATAATCCTCATAAAACCATTAAAACCCCTCCTAAAGTTTTCCGATTCCAAATATATTTTGTTTACTGTAGGTACTGCCGATTTCCAGTTACATGATGTCAGCTTTAGACACTTTGACCTTATTATTATTATTATTATTATTATTATTATTATTATTATTATTATTATTATTATTATTATTATTATTATTATTATTATTATTATTATTATTATTATTATTATTATTATTGTAATAAATATTTAAATTATTCATACGTCTGAAAGAATTTTCCTTTAAAAAAATTAGCGAAGCAAAATAATGCGTAATAGAAATGCCTTTTTTACAAAAAAAAAAAATCGAACTCAAAATCAAAAGCCTCACGCTATTCATAGCCTAGCTTAAGTAAAATAGTATTGCAAAGGTGTCAGAAGTTTATAAAAAAGTACGAAAAATATCATTGCCTGCGTATCTAGGAATTGGCCATATATATATATATATATATATATATATATATATATATATATAAATATATATATATATATATATATCTATATATATATATAATATATATATATATATATATATATATATATATATATATATATATATATATATATATATATATATATATATATTTATATAGGTCATCCCAAGGATCTTGCCCTAAAGAAAATTTTGAAGGGAAATTTAAACAAGAGAATATAAATATCCCGTTTACCTTTATACCCATTAAAAACATTTAAATGTATTTTGAACTTCACCATAGTCAAATATATTTCTATATACATTATTATTATTATTATTATTATATATATATATATATATATATATATATATATATATATATATATATATATATATATATATATATATATATATATATATATATATATATATATATATATATGTATATATATATATATATATATATATATATATATATATATATATATATATATATATATATATATATATATATATATATATATATATATATATATATATATATATATATATATATATATAGTAGTATCGGGACAGTTTGACCGAGACCAGCCTTTTCGATATGAAGGAATAGAGATATTTGCTTCAAACTTGGAATATAATCTATATATGGGATAAGGACGAATCCGTGTAAATTTCAAGTCTGTAGGATGTATATAGAGGGTGGTCACCCCCGAGGGTGGACGCCGATATTGCGCTTACGCCCTTGTGGCGTGATCTGCGTGGGTGAGTTTATGTGCGCGCGCGCTCTCGCGCGCTGACGTAATCTTGGCTGCGCCAAGATTACGCCAGACTGAGCGCGCGTGCGCATACACAAACACATTATTATTATTATTATTATTACGTCGAAGAAGTGTTTCCGAAGGAAACACTTCTGAGTTGTTTTAATACCCCTTCTACGTATCCTTCGTCACCTTCAGCGTCTCCTCTTCCGTCAGCGTCTTGCATTGCGTTCGAATCCGATTCAGTCTCCTTTAGAGACTTTTTGTGTCTGTCTGTGGTTTACCCCCTAGTCTTCTACAGCGGCAGCAGCAGCAGCAGCACCTTCTCTGCCTCCGGTTCCGGCAGCGATTCCGGCTCCGGTTCCGCCTCCGGGTCCGCATCACCGCACCGACGCAGGGTCCGGTAGATAATATGTGCGCGCGTGCGCATACACATACACATTATTATTATTATTATTATTATTATTATTATTACGTCGAAGATTCGATTTCCGAAGGAAATCGAATCTGAGTCGAAAAACGATCCCTGTAAGGGATCGTTTTTTACGCACTCCGACTCTGTATTCCACCGCGGCCGCGTCTTCGCATCCGGTTCCGAGTTCGATATATATATCTACATGGGTTAGGGTTATCGTATTGGGTTAAAATTTGGAGGGGTGTTAGATGGGGATGTAACCTCGTCGTAGACGAGGTTACGTCC
Source organism: Trachelipus rathkii (assembly GCA_015478945.1). Lineage (NCBI taxonomy): Eukaryota > Metazoa > Arthropoda > Malacostraca > Isopoda > Trachelipodidae > Trachelipus > Trachelipus rathkii. The sequence goes on from JABUQX010136708.1 coordinate 30,072, forward strand.
CCGTGGGTCCCCGAAGGGGAACCCCACCTTAAAAAATCGAAGTGTTCGTAATTGGCTGAAATTTGGTGAGAGGATTCAGAGTTGAATTTCTAGAAAGACTTGATATGTGAATCTGAGGAGTTGGCTCCGGCACCGGTGCTGGAGCCACTGCGGTGCCGAGTTAATAAACAGTCGTATAACAACAATGTTGGTGTCTTTATAAGGGTTATCGAGGTCATAGAGTTCGAATATGATGGTTATAAGTCCGTGTAGGGTGTCTAGGACCCCCCATTAGGGGGGTCCCGACTGAAAAAAAGAGCACAGAGTGCAAAAAACAAAGGAGGAATGAAGAAGGATGAAGGAAGAATAAAGAGGGAAAGAATGAAGAAGGAGTCTGACTCAGAGGAGTAGGAGTTGACAGATGCACCGGTGCTGGCTCCGGTGCGGTGCCGAGTTATTAAATATTAGTGTAATGATACAATGTTGATGTCCTTATATATGTTATTGGGTCTGTAGATTTCGAAAATAATGGTTTCAGAACCATCAAGAAATAAAAATAAATAAATAAATAAATAAATAAATAAATAAAATTTCTTATTCTTTTTATGTTTATAACTTACAAATTTACGTTTTTACATACCCTAAAGCAGTAAATCACTAAATCAAACCACCATCCAGCCCCCCTCCTGCCACCCTCCTGACCATCTGTGATCTATTGATCTATTGATTAAGGTCACATTTCGAGTATCATTTTGAATAAACATAACATAAAATCAAGTTCTTTATACAAAGATCAGACAATATATGCTGACGTAACAAAGTTTTCTCAGTAATAAAGCTTACTTAGCATCATCTGAACTATGAATATAACCCACAACGAGAAACTTAGCCCATCTTAAACAAGAATAAATGGTTAACATTAACAAAGGACCACACTTAACACCAGTAAAGTAACTAACAATTCATCCAAAAACGTAACTTATTCACACTTTGTCAAGCATGTCTCTAACATAACAGTGTTAATTTTACATTAACATGGTAATATTTAACAAAAAATTTACTATAACATTGTGTAATTATCATACAGACCAGCGAAAGTATGCCTACATAACAACAACCAGACGAATAAACAGCCATCATCATCAATGTAGTCAATAAATCGAACATAAGCGGGAAGTAAAACAAGTTTTCATATTTTATAACATATAATTTTCATTGAAAAGAGTGTTATATAAATACATAAAAACATATAAATACATAAAAATATAAGTTTATTTTAAATATATTAATTCATCTAATCAGAGAACATAGGATTCAAGTTGGGTACGTTCTATATATCTCTCTAAAGATTCAACATCCTTTAAAAGGATGTAAGTATAAATGCCTTCAGCAACACTAAACCATTTTTCGGTATATTTTGATTCAGCAGCACTCATTCTCTCATACAAGAGAGAAGTAAACTTATCCAGGCTGATAGTTATTAATGCACTCCTGTACACTGTATTATACGGGAAACCACATGTTTCGGTGTAAATATCATAGATTACACCATGTGCTATATGTATTATGTCATCAAGTATGTCAACATCGTTAAGATGTGATGTTAATTCGTTTTTTATTTTAAGCAATGCTGTAATATTTTCAGATGTTCGAACTGTGAAACCTATACACGTACGCATGAAGGTCACACAATCGATGGGTTTCCAATAGTTGCGTACATCAAGGGTTTTAATATTGTCACACGACGAGAGCACAACGTCTATTCTATTATGACCTCTCACACTATCACCTCTGATAGATATTTCACTACTCGTCGAACCATGGGATAACATACCCTTATCCTCTAGCCATGCAGCAGCGATGTCGATAATCTTGATGAATCCATCAGCACAAACGAATAAAGGTCTATTATTTGACTCTCTGGCAGGAATACAAGCAATGTATCGGTATCCATCAGGTTGACGATAAAATTTTATTGACACAACGTTGGGAATAACGAAGCTCCTCGTGAAGATATCAACAGCAGATGTGGAGATGCGGGGAGATGTCATCGTACCAGTACAGCGAAAAAATATCCTACTGAAGGAAATCGTATGCGTAAACAACCCTTATAGGTAATGAGATTCTTTCTTTCAACCAATCAGAAGAAAGTAAACAAGAATACAATGCACGAACGAACCATATCAGTTCAAAAAGGGTATATATTCTCGTTAGACAACAATAACAACAACAACAACAACAACAACAACAACAACAACAACAACAACAACAACAACAACAACAACAACAACAACAACAACAACAACAACATAGTACAAAAATAAGTTCTTTATATACCAACCAACGAATATATGCTAACGTAACATTGTTTTCACATTAATAAAGCTAACATAGCATTACCAGAACTAAGAATATAAGGCACAATGACAAAACCTAACACACCTTACGCTAGAATAAACAACTAACATTAACAAAGTTCCATACTTAATAGCAGTAAAGTACCTAGCACAGCATACAAAACGTAACCTATTCTCTCTTTTTCAAGCATATCTCTAACATATCAATGTTAATTTTACATTAACAACTGATTTACGTAACATTTAGACTATCATTTCGGATAAACATAGCGCAAAATGAGTTCTTTATATACTAACCATTGAATATATGCTAACATAACAAGGTTTTCATATTAATATAGCTAACATAGCATCATATGAACTAAGAAAATAATGTACAACGACAAACTAACACAACTTAAGCACGAATAAAGTGTTAACATTAACAAAGTTCCACACTTAACACCTGTAAAGTAACTAACATTGCATACAAAACGTAACCTATTCATACTTTTTCCAAGCATATCTCTAACATATTAACGTTAATTTTACATTGACATAGTAATATTTAACAAGGATTTATCATAATCTTGACCAATTATCATACAAACCAACGAATAATTGTAAACATAACAAAGTTTTAGCCAAACATAACACAAAAATAAGTTCTTTATATACTAACCATCGAATATATGCTTAACCAACAAAGCTTTAGCGTCAATAAAGCTACCATATCATAACTGCAACTAAGAATATAATGTACAAAGGCAAACTTAACATATCAGCTAACATCCTGAAAATTCCCTACTTGTCAAAGGTAAAGTAGCTAATAGGTCACACAATACTCGATATGTTCCTACTTTTCTCACATATCAGCAACAGGTAAAGCCGCATCATCTAACAAAATCCCTTAACAAAGTGACCAATCTATCAAAGATACCAACATCTGGAACTATGAATTAACACCATCTTCATCAAAGTGTCACTCGTTTTGAGTATAACATCAATTGTCCTAAGAATAAACATAGACATTAGCAAAATTCTAGGGCAAACCTAACATTACCCAGCAAAAACTTAACCTGGGCTCACGTTTCTAACACATCATCGTCAGTTAACACAGTAATATCTTACAAAAACTCATAATTTCTCTAACAAATCAGTGTTATTTTCACATTGTCATAGTAATATTTAACATAACGTACCTAACTTACGAATAAACAGTTTTCATTAATCCAGTAAATCAAACCACCCATCCCTGCAGTCCCCTACCCGTCCCATCCGCCTGTGATCTATTGAACTATTGATTCAAGTCATATTTCAAGTATCATTTTGGACAAACATAACATAAAAATAAGTTCTTTATATACCAACCTACGAATATATGCTTAACCAACAAAGTTTTAGCATCAATAAAGCTAACAAATCATAACCGCGACTAGGAATATAATGTACAAATGCAAACCTAACATACCTCACGTATGAATAATCAGCTAACATCCTGAAAAATTCCCTACTGATCAAGGTAAAGTAGCTAACAGGTCACACAATACTCGATATGTTCCCACTTTTTGAGCATATTAGCAACAGGTAAAGCCTTATTATCTAACAAAATCCCTTAACAAAGTGACCAATCTATCAAAAATGCCACCATCTTGAACTATGAATTGACACTATCTTCATCAAAGTATCACTCGTGTCGGGTATAACATCATTTGACCTATGAATAAGCGTAGACATTAGCAAAAGTCTAGGGCAAACCTGACATTATTCAACAAAAACTTAACCTAGGCTCACGTTTCTAACACATCATCGTCAGTTAACACAGTAATATCTTACAAAAACTCATCATTTCTCTAACAAATCAGTGTTATTTTCACATTGTCATAGTAATATTTAACATAACGTACTTAACTTACGAATAAACAGTTTTCATTAACCACGAGTATCTAAAGCAACACATTACCTTCCGAGAGAAAACCCAGGGGGATGCGCCCCTTGAAAGGGTGTGAATCCTGCGAGGGGGATCACCCCGAAGGGGTGTAAGCGGGCTTTACCCCTCCGAAGGAGGGGTAAGGCCTCAGCCCTTCGGGCTGACGTAATCTTGGCTGCGCCAAGATTACGTCATCACGCTCGAACCTAACTCTCGTTAGGCCTAAACTCACCCACGCAGATCACGCCACAAGGGCGTAAGCGCAATATCGGCGTCCACCCTCGGGGGTGACCACCCCTCTATATACATCCTACAGACTTGAAATTTACACGGATTCGTCCTTATCCCATATATAGATTATATTCCAAGTTTGAAGCAAATATCTCTATTCCTTCATATCGAAAAGGCTGGTCTCCGCACAGTCCTGATACTACTATATATATATATATATATATATATATATATATATATATATATATATTATATATATATATATATATATATATATATATATATATATATATATATATATATATATATATATATATATATATATATATATATATATATATATATATATATATATATATATATATATATATATGTATGTATGTATATATATATATATATATATATATATATATATATATATATATATATATATATATATATATATATATATAT
>JABUQX010136709.1:0-18505 GCA_015478945.1 Trachelipus rathkii
TCATATATATTATACAGAGGTGGGCATCGTTACTCAAAAAAGTAGTTCCGTTATCGCTACTCCGTTACTCGGAAAAAAGTAGTTCCGTTATCGTTATTCCGTTTCTTTCAAAGGAAAAGTAACGAAGCGCCGTTACTCCGTTACTTTTAGCTTTTCAATATGACTAATTACGGTATCCTAGGCAATTTATTGGTTTGTGTATATTAAATTTTCAATATCGTCATTATTATTAAAAAACATACCCTCATGAAAGACCGATGCGCACTCAAGATCATAACAAAGATCCATCCACCAGCAATATAATTGCACCAGCCACCTTCCTATCATTCACAACTTTCCTACTACACTCTGCATCATCCGTTGCTTTTTCATCCAACATGTATCCTAAATATTTAAACCCAGACACTTGTTCCAGCTGCTCCCCATCCAACATAACTTCACACCGAGGACTGTCCTCACTCACAACCATAACCTTACTCTTATCTACGTTTGCCTTCACATATCTCCTTTTACACACCCTGCCAAATCTCTCTATCAATCCTCTCAAACTCTCTCAGATTCGCCACACAAAACCAAATCATCCGCATATAATAGGTAGGGCATCCTCCACTCTCTTCATTCTCCATCATTCCTATGCCGGGTTGTGAGTCAGGTTGAAGTCGCGGAGTCGGGGAGGTCGGCAAATTTGAAGAGGAGGTGGAGTCGGAGGTTGGAGTCGGAAAATTTTGAAACGACTCCACAACCCTGATTCTAACACCATCCCCTGCCATCCCACCTCTAATTCTTTCATAAATGGGGGCCAGGCCTTAGAGTACTCAGCAATTATGGGATGAGAAAACCGGGTGCTTTAAAAACTACGCTTGAAGCGTTCTTTTTTGGGGACGTGGATGGCTTAGTGGATAAGCGCCGGTTACTGTTACCTCAGCAACGCGGAGGTCCAGTGTTCCCGCTAGGTAAAATCTTCTGTGACTCATTCATTTAAATGAATCCATATACAAATTGAATAACTAAGAAGACATAGCACATCCCTGCTTCCCTCCGCTATCAATACTAAAACAATCACTTTCAACTCCATATATTCTTACACACGCTTTAATATCGTCATATATATATATATATATATATATATATATATATATATATATATATATATATATATATATATATATATATATATATATATATATATATATATATATTACTTTATATAACTTCTTCTTATATATATATAACTTAATATATATATATATATATATATATATATATATATATATATATATATATATATATTTATATTAATCATTTCATACACCTGTTTGCAAATACAAAAAATCTAAATACAATTTATGCGAGATTTATGTAAAGATTTGATCCACACATCCTCTACCACTTCTAAATCCACCTTGTTCTTCACAATCAGTCCTTCAGTCACTCGACTCATTTTTTCTACCGAAATATAAGTATATATCTTCCCTACTACACTTAATAAACTAATTTCCCTATAATACCTACAGTTACCCTTATCTCATTTACCCCTATATAAGGGTACTATTACTGCTTTCCTCCAATCCCTCGGAACTATGCTATCCATAAACATTTTGTTACACAACTTCCAAATATAATCAATCACCCTCTCGCCTCCGCTCTTGATGATTTCACCAGTAATTTCATCTATACCTGCAGATTTATCATTCTTCAACTTTCTCGCTCTACACATTACCTCCTCCTTACTAATTCAAAATTCAAAAAAATTTATTCAGAAAATCAAACCCACATATACATAATGACATCTTCATTACTGCAATGTTATGCAATTTTCGAAGTGTTCCCACCACACTCTAGTTACATTCATCTCATCAGTTACAGAAAGCACCATCCCTATTCATTTATTCTATGTAAATTCTCCTTATATTTATATATATATATATATATATATATATATATATATATATATATATATATATATATATATATATATATATATATATATATATATATATATATATATATATATAAATATATATAAATATAAAAATAAATATATATATATATAACCTTATATATATATATATATATATATATAAATAATAATAATAATAATAATAATAATAATAATAATAATAATAATAATAATAATAATAATAATAATAATAATAATAATAATAATAATAATAATAATTACTGAAATTTTTTGAAATAGTTCCACTGGATCTATAACGGGAAAATTCGCACTGGTTTTCGGGATCTATAACTGGAAAATTCACACTGGATTTTCACACTGGTTTTTATTATTTTTTTCAACTAGACCCAGTACGGTTTTCTAACTGGAAAATTCTAGCTGGTATCCCCCAGTGCGATCCAGCTGGAAATAATCCAGCTGTAAATTTTCCAGCGGGATCCGGTGCGAAATTTCATGATTCCCGCTGGTCCAGTACGTTCCTGCAGAATTTCCTACTGGACACTTTTTGCTGGGTAACGAAACCTAACCTAACCTGGCCTAACCTAACCTAACCTGACCTAACCTAACCTAACCTAACCTAATCTAACCTAACCTAACCTAACCTAAACTAACCTGACCTAACCTAACCTAACCTAACCTGGTCTAACCTATCAACATAACCTAACCTAACCTAACCTGACCTAACCTAAGGTGAGTTAAACAAATAGAATAAGTAACACTTACGTCTCGCATAAATTTATTAAATTTGATTGTTGTCTTGTCATTCATATTAAATTCTGTTTTACAATATTTAATAGAACTTTGCTCCTTACGCCATGCGTAAATAAATCGAGTCAAAGTTTTAAGTGGCAGAGTAGTACCCTCCAACGAAGTTCCTTTTCTAACAGAGCTCAAAGTGCGACATGTTTTTTTGCCACAGCGAAATATTCCAACCTTTCTTATAAGTTTAATTTCCATTAAATTATCACACTTACATTTCTTTTCCTTCGGAATGATATTAAATTTTTGCAAGAACGTTATAGCATCAATGTCACTATCAATATTTTAAAAAAAAACACTCTAAATTATAGACAGACATATCGACCAAAAATTAAGAATTAAACTAAAAAAATATATATAAATTGTGTAATATATATAATACAATACCACGGTACAATACTTTCGTAAATTAAAATAAAAAAAAAAATTTATTAGCATTGCTAAGCACAAAAACTATATAATACGATACCTTCTTTCTTGTATATATAATACGATACTTTCTTTCGTAAATTATGTAAAATATAGTAAAACACAGTTACCAACTTAACAAATCCTTATATTCAGTAGGTGGTGATTCAAAGACGTATGTCCCTATATATATATATATGTATATGGCAATATATATATATATCAACTATTCAGTAATATAACCAACAATAATAATAATATAATATTATATATAATAACCAACAATAATATAATATATAATAATAATATATAACTCTTCTTATATATATATATATCTTATAATATAATATATGTATATATAATAATATGTATATATATATGTTTATATATATGTATATATATATATATATAATAATAATAATATAATATATGCTATTCTTTCAACTCTTTCAATAATAATATAATAATAATAATAAATATAATAATAATATATATATGCTCTTTAATAATAATAATAATATATATGTGTAATAATAATATATATATGGAAGGAGAGAGAATTTAGGCCTACGCCATATATAAATCGATCTACGTAAACGTAAACTTTTACGATAACGTACGTATGTCCATATATGTTAGGATAAAGATATACAGCATATATATATATATATATATATATATATATATATATATATATATATATATATATATATATATATATATATATATATATATATATACCTCTTCTGTATGTCATAGATATATATATATATGGCATTACTATATATTATGTACCATACCCCGTCAAGTAGAAATTTATATGCAAGCTCCGGTGACATCATACACGTCAGGATTTCCGCGTTACGTATCATAGTAGAAATATTATACTGTGTATATATACTGTGAGGTCATGACTAATTTTATCGAATATATATATATATATATATATATATATATATATATATATATATATATATATATATATAATATATATATATATATATATATATAACATATATATATATATATATATATATATATATATATATATATATATATATATATATATCACGGCCCAATAAGGGGCTCGAGCCGACGGGGAACAGAAGGGGGACGTTTTCCATACCCCGTAGGGAGGGCGGAGGAACCCCGCGCCACTCAAATACCAAAGGAGAGGAAATAGTCCTCTGTCGTTCCCTGGAAGGCCGAGGAGACCCGACTCATTGCCATCAGGGTGAGAAGGTCTACCCTTGGGGTATTAGTTTAAAACATTATTATTTTTAAAAGCTAATGTGTACCCCAAATACAGGCGAATCGGGAATGCCTCATTGCTCAGCGTGGTAGAGTTCCCTCCCATCTCCGGAACCCCCGCTCTTTGGTATTTGGGTGTCGCGGGGTTCCTCCGCCCCCTCCCCTATGGGTATGGAAAACGTCCCCCTTCTGTTCCCCGTCGGCTCGAGCCCCCTATTGAACCCAGAGAATATATATATATATATATATATATATATATATATATATATATATAATATATATATATATATATATATATATATATACTATATATACTATACTATATTCTTTAACTCATATATATATATATTAACCAACATATATACTCATATATATATATATATATATATGGTAAGCTTGTAGACAGCGACCCACACATTTCAGACCAAAATTTTCTAAGTTCAAAAAAATTTCTAAGTTTAGAAAGTTAAGTTAAGTTGGGTTTTTAATAAAATTGTTTAGTGGCAAGCTTCTGGCATAATTTCAGAAGCTTGCCACTAAATTTTCTTAAAAAAAGTAGTAGCAGAGATTCTGAAAAAGTAAGTAGGAGAAGGAAAATGGTCACACAAAGTTGGTGAAATTCGTCTACAGCTACTGCTATATATATATGTATGTAACCAGCCAGTAATATATATAGCTGCTAACAATAACAACAATAACAGCAACAACCATAATAATAATAACATAGTAATATATAACTTTACTTTATATATCGAAGAACAACGAAAAGGATAATGAGGAACTAGAGAAGAAAAATATGTGGAAGGGGCAGAAGAGTATTTATAACAACATAATATATACCTATGTAACAATATATATATATATGTAATATAGCAACAACCATATATGTATAATATATAGCCTATATAAAATCGTTGATAATCGATAAAACAATTATAGTATCGATAATTAATAAATATCGATGTATCGATAGGTTGAAACGCATTTCGACGTCATTCTTCATCCCTACATGAACGAAAAAAAGCTATAAAGTTACATTTTTTCTAGAGTTTTTTTTTTTTATATTTTTATTAAAAATATCCATTTATAATATACGCTAATCGGTAAAAAAAACTTCAAAGAATTTTTTGAGACCATTTTTGTAAATTATTAGTTTATAGTTTTAATGTAATAGTTACGTAAAGTTTATTCACCTCAGCTAAAGTATTACCCAAAACTCTGCAGTAGCATCACTTCTATCGTCAACCTTCTGTTCTAATTGCATCAAATTTAAAGCTACATGTAAAGATTAGCTTAAAACTTGTGAAACATTTAACTTTTATTTTACCACCAAATGGGGGGGAAGTAGCCTACATATGAGTTTTAGTTATTTCAGTTATGTACTATGGAAAATTACGTTTTAATTTGGTTTTATATGCTTTTTGAATATACTTCCATTGAGTAGGCCCCTAATCCCTTCAGGAATTTTAACAAAGTTATTGTAAATGGCATTCCTTGTGCTCAAATAAATGTGGCACATCTGGAAGGACTACAATCTTTTTCTTTTTAAAGTTGAAATATAGCTGACTTTTTCTCACTCCAAGTTGTCTAAACAAGAGAGAGAAATCACAGGCTTGGTCTGTGGTTACGCAGGCAATATACGATCCAATACCAATTAATTTAGAAATGTATCTAAAAATTAAATGTCTCATTATATTAACTTTAATGGGACCATAACTAAAGACATGTCCACATTCTTAATCAAAACATTTCTCGAGTTTCTCATAAGCTTCATGATTTGATTTGTGATGAGCCACGATTGGCTTTAAAGTTTCATATAGAATGCCTGTAGCAAATATGTGTAAAATGGCAACCTTATAAGGAGGCTTGCAAGACTATCGCGGGTGGTTTTAGCAGAATCATCTCAAGGATATTTTTTAACTTTCTGATCTGAAAATTAGATTGTGGGTGCATTTTGTAGGATTCTGCTTCACCGTTTCATTTGAAAAAATTAGTTTTGTGCAAAATACTCCTTTATGGATTGGATTGCTCTGGGAGCTTATCTGTCTCCTATTACTGCACTGTTGATTGAATAGGATTCCTCTGAAGATAATAAATTTTTGATTATCAAGACATTTATCAAAATGTCCTGATTCACAGAATTTTATGCATCACATTATACACAAGAGTGCAAATGATTTAAGGAGAGATTCAAAATGAACCCAGGTACTAAACTGTAAATGAGTTGTCATAAAATAGCCTTCACAATGGTATGTTCAATGTGACTTTAAATAAATGCAGAGTCATTCACAACATATGCCCATCACGATATAGACATATTAGTTATTTTCAGCATAAAAAAATTAAAATATTAGAGTGAGTCATAAGGAATATAAGAAGTTTTCAAAAGAAGATTATTTGAAATGGTTTCATCAATTATTTGTAGTGACGTAGTTTTAAGAAATAATGCACTACTAATATTTTCAAGATGTTGAATTTGAATTATTCTAAATAGTTGAAATGACAATTTTCCAGATATGTCGTTATTTTCTTTTTCTTTTTTCAGTTTGTTTTTAATTGTTTGGAATATTTTTTCATTAAAATAAATATTAAAATGGAAATCAAATCTGAGATTGAAATAAAACTGGAAGAATTAGACTTTGAATATGACTCTTCTCAACAAGGTTCTCAGGTGAGGTTATATATATATATATATATATATATATATATATATATATATATATATATATATATATATATATATATATATATCTTTATATTTATATGCTATATATATATATATATATATACCACTGGAGTGGTCCTAATGATTCCAGCTTATCTGAAGTATGATTGCGAGCTTTCCCTTGTTGCCCCTCCCAGATTCATGTTGCTGATGTGGATGGATGGGATTGTCGGAATCAAGTTCCAAATGGATTCAACTTTTCTTGCCTCTACGTGATCAAAGCCACAGAATCTTCTGTTGCTGTTGATGGCTGGTGACATAGAACCCAACCCCGGTCCTAGAGCATACCCCTTTACCAAATGCAATAAACTTTGCAGTCAAGGACTAGCTTCCTGCCAACAATAGCATCATATGAAGTGCACCAACCTCCAAACCCTCAATGCTTACTCCCAACTTGGTCCTGCTATCTATGAGGAGATCACACACAGAAAGCCAAATTCCACATAACTCCATCAACATACTTCAATTGAACATAAATGGTATAAAAAATGAACACAAAGAACTGCAACACTAATTAAATGCAACATACCCTTAGCACTTATACAGGAGTCTAATCTTAAACAAAATACACACCTCCCTGAATTTTCAAATTATACAACCCTTAGACAGGATAAAAATCCATCCCAACCAACACAGCCTTGTCACACATACATAAAAATATACAATTTAGAAAAAAATCACAAATCAAACACAAATTCTTTTGAACAATGACCAAGCTTTCTTTTACCAATCAATAGAAATACGGGTCAATAAAAAACATAACCTAATCAATCTTTAATCCCCCATCCACATCTCTACACTGTCAGCATATTATTTTCCAAGCCTCTCTCCTTTGACACAATATTGATCACCCTACATCAGGGGTTCCCAAACTTTTTTCACCGCAGCACCCTTGTTGTGCTAAAAAAAATTTGAGGCACACCTACTATTAAATTGGTTTGACTACTTAGTCATAGGTCTTAGGAAAGCATATATATATATATATATATATATATATATATATATATATATATATATATATATATATATATATAACTATATATATTTTTATGCCAAACTTAACATAGATATATATAAATATATATATATATATATATATATATATATATATATATATAATGATTATATTATAGTCACAAAAATCACTAATAACTAATTAAACAGTTTCTTATAATCAATAAGAAAAATAACTCAAAGATATGTTGATTGGATCAAATCTTTTGGCAAAGATTAATAACGCCGGACCATTTTCAAAACCAAGGACGCAGTACGTAACTACAAACAAAATGGCTGACGAGTTAAAGACGATGCATAATAGTGGTGTTGCCAAATTATAAAAACGAATTGTACTACTTAATTCCAATTTTTTTGTGAAAATTGAAAAAAATGTGCCTTCACCCCTGGCACACACTGGCGGCACCCACTTTGGGAACCCCTGCCCTACATGACTCAATACCCACGCACATACACCAAGAGGAAATGTACTCATAAACCATTTACATGCACTTGGTTTACTAAATAACAGAAATCAACTTACACGAGTACCTCCACAACATAACCAGGATCCCACTTCATCAGACATCACCTTTTGTTCCCCCCCAAATTCATGTTATCACTACAATGCAAACCTTTCATGTTCTCTCATCAGATCACATTCCAATTCTAATTACAATACAGCACAAACACCCAAACTACACTCAAAAAAACATACATCAATTATAGGAAAGCAAACTAGCAGGCATATACTGAAAGCTTAGAATTAGACGTAGAATCATTCCAAATTATAAATTTTTCATTACTCAACAAAATACAACAATTCAATAGCATAATTCTCAAAGCATCTAAAGAACACATCCCACACGGCTACTGCAAACAATTTGACCCCAACTTCTCACCAAAAATAGACTCTAATAAAAAAGAAACTCAACGAAAATAGACAACCTAGCCTAGCACATCTAAATCAAATCACAGACCTTAATAATAGAATAAACACTTTAGTTGACACAAATCAGAAAAAAAAATTGGAAGCAATACACCCATATTCTAAATTACAAAACCAAAACAACACAAATATTCTGTACAATAAAAAAATCAATACGTCCCCCCCTCCCCCCCCTTCCCCCCACAAACACGCACCCCAACTAACAAAGTTATTTACAAACAAAATAATAAAATTCCCAGTCCTATAAACCAATGCAATATCATGATGTGACACTATTCAAAAATCAACTATAAACCCACAATCTCCACCAATAGGAAAAATTAAACGACTTAAAAAGTTAAACTCCGATCAAGAAGAGCCCATTTACTCCCCTACAAGTATTTAATATTATAAATTATTAAAAAGCTAAAAAATCCATAAGCAGCGGCACAGACCAAGTATTTAATTTTCATCTCAGACACCTACAAACCAAAGCTATTGCAACTCTCACTCAAATATTTAACATGCCATGGTAACCAAACAATCTCCAACTGCTCTGGAAGCATGCCCACATAATTCATATTCTAAAGCCTGCTAAACCACCTAGCTATTTTGCTTCATATAGACCTATTTCACTGTTCTCTACAATATCCAAAGTATTAGGCAAATTTATCAATAGAATTTCAGCCTTTGTCCCTTTATCCAATTCTCAACATGGAGTTACAAAGACACTCCACAACTTCCCTCCTAACCGATTTAACACAACACATCCTGACTCACTTTAACTAAAATCTTCTCCTTCTTGAACACTTCTAGTAGCAATAGACATCAACACGGCATTCAATACAGTCCCCAAGCATATAAAATACTAAATAGTAACATGACCATCAAAGATGACGAAGACAAAAAAAAAAAAAATATATAAAGTTGCATAGCTAAAGTCATTTGAGGACGATATTCCTTCATTCCACACATACAAACTATACAATAGTGTCCCTATCCTCTCACCAACACTTTTTATGCCCAGTTTCCCATACCCAACATCCCCTTCTATAAAAATTATAAGCTATGTTGACAATCCACCAATTACAGCTCAAAGCCCTTCTAGAGACATGGCACGCATGGAGAAACAACGTCATATAGGCCAGCTGGAACACTGACTGACATTGAACTGAATGACAGCATCCCCAAATAAATCCTCAATAACACTACTCACAGCTGATAAAAGAGAATCAGATATACACCCAACAATTTACCTTTTAATAATAGATTCTCAATAAACATCCACCATTTTGGGTTTAACTTTCAACACACATACGGTATGCACTTCACTTCCACATAAACAACTACTACTCAAAGCACATTTAAAATTAAAAAGGCGCATTAAGAGTGGCAGCAGCGAGAAACTTTTGCCGCATAAAGGAATAACTCTATTATATCAGAAATATTTCATCCTTCTCTAAATTATGCATTCGCCATGCCTGGGTTAAAAAAATTTAAAATTTAACATTCCAAAAATAGAAGTCATTCAAAACAAAGCCCCTTAATGATAATAATTGGCTGCCTCACCTCCACAAATATTCACCACTTTCTAACTAAAAAAAAATCCTCCTTTTATGGCCCATCTTTGACTCGAATAGGATGGTCTTTTACAGTAAATCACTTATAGAGTACCCCCCCTAATAACTAATAACAACACACCCTGCACCTAGAAGGATGAAAATACAACAAGAATACTATTCTGACATACTAGAGTTAGCACTCGCTCACCACTCCCCACCTGACAAGCCAATCATTAAACACATTTCCCCTCCCCTCATCATTTAACACAATTGAACTACACTAACCAAGAAACATCTCCGCCTACCATAGCATAACATTTACCACCATTCCTGAAATCTCGACCACGAAACAAGCTTTTCACTGCCAAATGGATAAAGCTGTCACAGCTCTGCCCTGGGACCTTCCCTCCCTTCAGGTATACAAGTTTAGCTATTTCAATTATCCCTCTCCCAGTTCTCGACCTTTCCCAAACATTACATAACAAAAATTTTATTATAGAATATAGATTGGCCTACTTTGTCAAACATGGACACATTTCAAGTACCCTTAGTTAACCAGATCCTGGGCATGGCTGGTGGTGCAATATATCGAAGTCTGGCCCTTTATAATCCTAGGAGGGTGGCTGTGTGGGCAATACAAATTAGAAAAGAAGTATATAGCGGGACTAAATTATGATTGCAAGACCAAAGGTGTGCAAAATATGATCTTATACTGGAGTATTTTTTATTTTAAAAACGTTTATTTATAAACTTTTTTTTTTCTTCTGAATCGACTTTTATTGTATAGGGCAAGTTGAAAAAACTTCTCTTGAATCGGACTTAACTATGTCCTAGATAAATCAAAAACTTGGTCTCGTTACCCTCCCACTTAATCATTATAATTAACTTGTAATGTTTACTTTGATTGCAATTTAAAAGCACTTCAAAAAAGAAATACAACACAATACTTATTTTACTTATAAGAAAATTTTATAACAAAATTAGTTCAAAGGAAAATTGAAATATTTTCAACCGTAAAAGTTTCATTCATGCCTGAAGCGGACGGGTCCCAAGTCACAACTGTCAGGTGGGAGAAAAGAGTCTATTCCTCTCCTTGGTTATTTGCTGCGGACATTTTAGTTACCACACCCCTCCTTGAACGATGGGTTTTCTGTAAAAAAAAAAAAAAAAAAAAAGTCTTGTTAAAATTCCGAATTTCTTAGATTTTTTTTCACTTCAAAGTGGTTTTCTCTAATCTCTTTTTTTCCATCCAAACGCCTGTTTGATGTCGTATTGTTTTTTAGTATTATGAATATTATTGACTTTCTTTTTGATGTCTATTTTTAGTCTCACTTGATTGCATCCATCATGAATCTTTTCTTATTTTGATTTTTTGTCTATGAGTATTACATCCAGTTGCCTAATCAAATACCTTTGTTTTAATTTCAGGTTGTCCTCTGTGTAAGCATAATTAGCTTAGTTGGAAGGCATTAACATGAAAGTTGCTGTTAAGTCGGGTTGAGAGACATTAGAGAAGGAATCATGTTAGGGTGAAACTGGTTAACAACTGGTGTAATAAAATCTGAAAATTGCCGATGATTGAAGTCAGAAATTTGGTGCTCAATCATTCTAGGTATGTTTATTCGCACACTACGCTCCACTCCTTTTCCAGTATTAGATTCTGATTAGATAGCGGAACCTTTTATTATTATTATTATTATTATTTTTTAATGCTACTAATATTTCATTGTAGACTTGTGTAATTTCTTCCTACCAAAAATCCTCTTCATAGAAAAATTAATTTTTTTCTTGTTCCTCTTCTTCCCACTCATTCTACACATCTCAGTCTCTTACCCTTAGCGAGAAGGGAAACCTTTGTAGAGAGTTTCTCTATAGGAATCCAACCCAGGCCCTTTGCCATCGAGTCCGATTTGTTGCCACATGCGCTATGCAAGTGATTTCTTCTTTCTTTTTATCTTAATACTAAGAAGGCGCATGGTCCATTTACGCCATTAATTGACCCTTTGATTCTATAAACTTATTCTACCAAGCTTACCCCTTAACTTGACGACCCTTTGATTCTCAAAACTTATTCTACCAAGCTTACCCCTTAACTTGAAAAACTTTTGTCTCTGTCTGTCAAATGAAAGCTTTTGGATAGAGTCTTGATCCAAGCTTTATTCCCCAAATTTTCCCTTTTTTGGTATTTTTCCCTTTTCTCTGGAACCATTTTTCTGATTTCCACTTTTGGTCTTCTTCAAACTGGGTATTTCCCCTGTGGTAAAAGGCCAGAGACCTTTATACTTTCCACCAGAGTTGGAGAAAGGCTAATTCATTAGTCAAATTAATGGCCAACATGACTCGATACACGACTTTTGAAAGTGTGCAAGTCGAAGGAAGAATATTTTAGCAGTTTATTACACGTAATTGAGCATAGCGGTCAAGTCGGGTCAGAGAGTATGACAGAGAATGAATTGAATGAAAGAGTGTGGAGGAGTTGCATGAGCTCTCAAAGGAGGAGGAGGTAGACAACTCGAGTGTTGAGAAGAGCTGTTGTGTCCTTTGTGATCGATAATATAATGAGGGAGAGAGAGAGATGCAACAACAGTTCAACGACTAGAAAGTGATTGGAGAAAATGAGTTAGAGCATAAGAGTTGTGAAGCCCAAATAAACTTGACCTTATCAAGGAGAGTTGGTCACTGTGTGTGGAACCACCCCAAATGCATACTCCATACAAGGGCGAACAACGCCGCCCCTATACAGGGCAAGAAGTAGTTGTAAAGGTGCCTCAGAACACCCAATCTCATGTTTAGTAAGAGATAATGTGATTCTTCCAAGGAAGGTCACGTGATCCTTTCAAGGAAGGTCACGTGATCCTTTCAAGGAAGGTCACGTGATCCTTCACGAAAAAAGAAAATACCAAGAATAAAAAGAAGAGGAGGAGGAGGAGGAGGTTTGAGTTGTGTGGAAAGATTATGCTGAGTATGAAGGAATGGGTTTTTGAGGCAATTGCAAAACACCATGTTTCCTTTGCCCCATTCGAGAGAGAGAGATTATGCTGAGTTATGGAAAGTGGGTTTTTTGAGGCATTGAAAAAGATATTTTTTTCTGGCACAATTAGAGAGAGATTATGCTGAGTATGAAGGAAGTGGGTTTTGGAGGCATTGAAACAACCATGTTTTCTTTGCCCCAAAATTAGAGTAGAGAAGACTGCACTGGGTAGATATGAAGGGAGTGGGTTTTTGAGGTACTGAAAAGAAACATCCTATCTTCTCTCTATCAGAGAAGCAGATGAGAAAAATCAATGCTGAGTATGAGGAAGTGGGTTTTTAAAGGCATTGAAACACCATTTTTCTTTATGCACGAATTTCAGAGAGCGACGCAGAGCGATTACGCTGAGTTATAAGGAAGTGGGTTTTTGAGGCATTGGAAACACGCTGTTTTCTTGCCCATTAGAGAGAGAGAGCGTTATGCTAAGATATGAAGGAAATGGGGTTTTTGAGGCATTGGGAAAACTAACCATGTTTTCTTTGAACCAATTAAACATTCGAGATGCTGAGTATGAAGGAAGTGGTTTTTGAGCCAATGAAAACAACCACGTTTTTTTGATACAAAGAAAAAAAAAAAAAATTATGCTGAGTATGAAGGAAGTGGGTTTTTAGGCTTGAAAACAGAATGATTTCGCCCAATTCGAGGAAGAGATTAAGCTGAGTAGTGAAGGAAGTGGGTTTTTGAGGCATTGAAAAACACCATGTTTTTCTTCGGCCCCAATAACAAGATAGAAAGTGATCATGCTGAGTATGAGGAAGTGGGTTTTTGAGGCATTGAAAACACCATGTTTTCTTTGCCCCAATTAGAGGTACGAGAAAATATGCTGAGTATGAAGAAAGTGGGTTTTTGAGGCATTGAAAAACAATCATGTTTTCTTTGCCTCAATTAGAGAGAGAGATTATCTGAGTTTGAAGGAAGTGGGTTTTTGAGGCATTGAAAACACCATATTTTCTGAGAGATAGAGAGAAGAGAGAGGGAGAGATTATGCTGAGTATGAAAGAAGTGGGTTTTTGAGGCATTGAAAAACCATGGTTTCTTGGCCCAAATTAGAGAGAGAGATTATGCTAGTACTAAGCGAAGTGGGATTTTGGGCATTGGAAAACAACCATGTTCTTCTTGCCCAATTAGAGGAGATTATGCTGATATGAAAGGAAGTTGGGTTTTTTGAGGCATTGAAACAACACTGTTTTCTTGCCGCCAATTCAGAGATGAGGAGAGTTATGCTGAGTATGACAGAGAAGTCATTGATAAATTGATCAACTGCGCTCTTGTCATTCCACAATGAGTGAAGAGATTAGGTGAGTATGAAGAAGTGGGCTTTTTTGAGGATGAAAACAACCATGTTTTCTTGCCCCAGTTAGAGAGAGAGAGAGATTATGCTGAATATGAAGGAAGTGGGTTTTGAGGCATTGAGAACAACCATGTTTTCTTTTGCCCAATTAGAGAGAGATTTGCTGAGTATGAAGTAAGTGGGTTTTTGAGCAATTGAAACACCACGTTTTCTTTGCCCCATTAAAGAGAGCAGAGATTAATGCTGAGTATGAAGGAAGTGGGTTTTTGAGGCATTGAAAACCCATGTTTTTTTGCCCAATTAAGAGCAGAGAGCGAGATTATGCTGAGTATGAAGGAAGTGGGTTTTTTGAGGCATTGACAACAATGTTTTATTGCCATAGGAGAGAGAGTTTATGCTGAGTATGAAGGAAGTGGGTTTTTGAGCATTGAAAATGTGTTTTCTTTGCCCAATTAGAGATACGAGAGATTATGGTGAGTATGAAGGAAGTGGGATTTTTGAGGCATTGAAAACAACCATGTTTTCTTGGCCCTAAAAGAGAGAGAGAGAGATTAATGCTGAGTATGAAGGAATGGGTTTTGGGCATTAAAACAACGCATGTTTTCTTTGGCCCCAATTAGAGAGAGAGAGAGATTTGCTGAGTATGAAGGAAATGGTTTTTTGCGGTATTCAAAACAAACCTATGATTTCTTTGCCCGCATTAGAGAGAGGAGAGATTTATGCTGAGTATGAGAAATGGGTCTTTTGAGGCATTTGAAAACAACCATGTTTTTTTTGCCCAAATTAGACATTCGATTAACTAGATGAAGGAACTGACTTTTTGAGGCATTTGAAAACAACATGTTTTCTTGGCCCAATTAGATAAATTATGCTGAGTATGAAGGAAGTGGGTTTTTGAGGCATTGAAAAACATCTTATGTTTTCTTTGCCCGAATTAGAGAGACGAGATTATGCTGGATGAAGGAACTGAGATTTTGAGGCTTGAAAACAACCAAGGAGAATTTTGCCCCATAGAGAGAGAGAGATTATCTGGTATGGAAGGAGTGGGTTTTTGAGTCTGAGTAGAAAAATGTTTTCTCTGCTAATATTAGGGATGCATAAAAGATCAGAGGTGAGCTGCCCCAGAGCCGTCCTCCTAGCATTGTCCTTTTGATGATAAGTGGGTAAAGCTATTCAAAGTGGAGTCGGGTCGAGCATAACGTCGAGAAAGATTCAAGATTGGTGTCCAGGCCACCTTCTATCATAAAGTATTTTCCTGTTGAGTGGGTCAGGTCAGTTCTGGGGTCGTCTTTCAAAATGGAAACCAGTAATGAAGGAATCGCTCTAACAAATAAAACATTCAGGAATTGTTCAATTAATTTGGATATTTAAGTTCAATGTAAAGTAAAATAACTTAGATATAACATTATAATAATAATAATAATAATAATAATAATAATAATAATAATAATAATAATAATAATAATAATAATAATAATAATAATAATAATAATAATAATAATAATAATAATTGAATAAATAACTAAATTTCAAAGATGATAGTTTAATCTAAATACCCCAAATATGAAAAATAGAGTAAAGTATTATCTTGTTTAGTAAAGAAGTCAAAAAGTAATAGTCTATTTTACTCAACAATCCGTCTTAAGTATGGCCCTAAATAACAAAATTTAAAAGTTAAAATAAACTATTATCCACACACATGCACATTGAATTATTAAAAAGTTGTCCTTTATTTGTTATGATTTTTGTTGCAATTGATAAACTTTATAAATATCTTTTATAATGGTGAACTTATAACATAAAAATAATTGTGGTCATAGGCGCTCCTATACAAAACCCTGTAAATAAAAGAAATAACATTATTAATACATAAGAAAGAAAAAATAAACCTATTTCACTACTCTACTGATCCAAAACAATCTCTTTTGTTATTATGAACCATTTCACTTATCTGAATTTCCATCCTTTGAACTCTTCTTCAATTTCTTCACTTTGAAATCTTCTTCAATTTCCATCCTTTGAACTCTTCTTCAATTTCTTCACTTTGAAATCTTCTTTAAATCTTCGCCATCTTTACTTTGAGTCGTACAAAAGTAGTAATTTATAATGATAATATAATATATAATATAATAATAATAATAAATAATAAAAATAATATAATAATAATAATAATAATAATAATAATAATAATAATAATAATAATAATAATAATAATAATAATAATAATAATGTTACATATAAATTTAATATTCGATATTATGTAAGGTTGAAATTTGTTTAAAATTAAAAGACATTAAAAATTATTAATTTTACTTTTAATACGCATTCTTACAAAATATATTAACTATACTGCATGCATATTATAATTTTTTTTTGATATTGCTACAGAACACTCCTTTGCGATGCTGGTGAAGAAGAAAAGGGATCCAAGAAAAGTAGTTCAAGAAGCAGATCTCAAACGTCAGTACGCTTGCATCAAAAACCATTAAAAGAATCCTTTAAAACCTTGACTTGCGATTTTTTTTAAAAAGAGTTTTAAAGAGTAAATGAGTTAAAGCCATTTAAGTCTGTTAAATAAGAAAGTTTAATGTGCACATTGAATTAGTGAATGTTAATTTAAATAAACCTGAAAGGGCTTTGCTATTCACAGAATATAAAATTGTTTTAAAATTTCTGAATGCAACTATGAATGTATTCGTAAGATTTCTTAAGAATCCACTTGCTTAATCATGAACATAAAATTATTTAAATGTTCTAATGCAGCTATGAGTGTCAATCGAAAGGAAACTTGAAAGACCATATGGTAAATGCATCGGAACGTCAAACTTATTTATGTTCTGAGTGCCACTTACGAATGTATCGGAAAGAAAATAATAAACTGCTACAAGCTCTAATATAAAGTTATTTAAATGTTTGAAGTGCGGTAGAAATGTAACAGAAAGGCTAAATAATATTTCGCAATTTAGTTCTTTTGGGTTATTTAAATGTTCAGAGTGCAGTGTGAATATATCGGAGATTTCTATAAATAAGGCACGATGCTAATCTGAAAAAGAAAGTTATTTGAAATGTTTAGAGTGGCAACTTGAGTGTATCAGAAAAAGGCATTTTAACCGACACATGCTAAAGCATCAATGTTAGGTTATTTAAATGTTCTGAGTGGGGCCTATGAATGTAATCAGAAAGAAAACTTAAATCACACATGTCAAGCAATATAAAAGTTATTTTAAATGTTCTGATGCAGCTATGAATAAAATTATAAAAATATTGTAAAAATCCATTTGTTAAATCATGAATATAATATGAAATATATAAGATAGACAGAAGAACAAAAGGATGCAGTAAGGGACGCCACGGGACAAAAGATCATTATATATAATAAAATGATGCTAGAGACAGCAGGCAAAGACAGTAAGACTTTAAGCATGATTGGATTGACTATAAGACAAGCTTATGATAGTGTACGCCTCATGGATCAAAGACGGTATTAAGAATCTATAACATCAATAATAAGACAAGAGAGTTTAAAAAGGGATGCAAATATGGAAGATCATATTAAACTACAACTCCAAGAGAAGATGGTACGATACAATAAATGAT
>JABUQX010136710.1:0-7500 GCA_015478945.1 Trachelipus rathkii
AAAATGTTTTTCCCTTGGGGTTATAGATGGGTTGCTTAATTGCGGCGACTTTGTGCTCCCCCTATAATCCAAATCAACGCATTACATATGGCCAACAAGGTTTAAGTTTTTATAACGAACAGAGACCGAGCTTTCTCTAGATGGCATTAGAACGAGTTTTAGTCCTTAGCTGACCGCGGGCTGCGAGTGGTTCTGTGTTGCTTGCTCACTCTCCAACTACAGTGTTCTTACTTTTTAATCCATGACTGTTCTCTTCTAGGAACAGTGTTTAAGTGCTATTTCTAAAGCTTATATCTTTGTGATTTTTTTTTGCAGGCGATATTTAGCAAAACTTTACAAATATCACTAAAAATGAATAGAAGTGTAAAAACATGTCCTATAGATTTTTGTTTGTGTGTGGCAAAAGTAACTTTTAGTGACCAGCAATGCACAATAACGCCGTTAGTAAAGTTCTTTACAATGCATATTTTGGAGTTAGATTGGGAGATCAAGACAAAACCTTTGCTCTACATATGTGCTGCAAAGCCTGTATATAGCGCTTAAGTCGCTTGGAAGCTGAGGGCAATAACGAACGTGTTTGTATTGGGTGTATCTCTATGTGGAGAGAGTAAGGCAAGGACCATATTTACCGACGGCTATTTTTGCGATGTACCATCTCAAGGTGAGATTAAGTTACAGTTTTACGAACTATAGTCCCTGACAAATCTAGCTAAAGGTTTAATAAAAATCTCTTTTGGTAGTGCCTACTTGACCATTGTATTGTGTATGAAAAATAGTGTATGATTCGGTAAGAAATTGTGGTTAAATTGTAATATATATAATAATAATATATAATATATATATCTATACTATATATATATAATAATATATATATATATATATATATAATAATAATTTATATAATAACAATACATTATAATATTATATATATATATATATATAATATATATATAATATAATATATATATATTATAATATTAATTATATAGTATTATATATATTATAATATAATATATATATATAATATATATATATATATATTACATAATATATATATATCGTATATATATTATATTATATTATACTATATATTATATATATATACTATATATAATATATAATATATATATATAATATAATATTTATACATAATATTATATAATATACTTATTTTATAGTATATATATATAATATATATATATATATATATATATATAATATATATATATATATATAATATATAAATTTATATTATATATATATATATACTTCTTAAAATTTGTAATATAAACAATTGACTTGTATTTAAAAAATTGTAAATTTTCCTGGTAGCTTCTTAGAAATTAGTTTTGAAAATTGTGTATAAGAACGTGTGAAACGAGGGGTCGAGTGAATAATATTGTAATTAATATGGCCGAAACCTTTTTTCAGTAATCAATAAAAGAACAAGCACAACTGTAGTCTGACCCTGTGTTCCTTCGCCATTAACCACAACCTACTTTGTCCAGGAGTTCCAGGTTCCTTCTCCACCTGAAAATACAGTCAGCTACAAGACAATATAGAAGATTTAAGTCGGATGACACTTCGACACTTCAGGTGCACATATCAGCTACGACTAGCAAACTCTTCGGCCAAGACCACTCGACTCAAAGTCATTCAAAATGATTTTGACCTAATAATTGTCACCAGATTAAAGAGAATCGCACAAACACCCAACCAGGGTTGTGGAGTGAGAACAACCTCCTCTCTCAAGAAAATACATACTTTTGGTTCAGAAATAGAGACGATGAGTTTCGAAAGTTCTTTGCAGTTGCTTCTTGCAGCTCATGTTGGTGATGACAATGATGTAAACAGTTTAATTGAGGCACGTGGCGTTCTTACCAGACCAAGTGATATGGCTCTTTCATGATTCTTCTTGCAGAAGTCTGGAAGGCAGTACTCTTCTGAATATTTCGCAATAAATGGCAATCCGTACCTATTGTCCATTCAGGTTCAGTTAACAGAAAGCTACAAAAATATTGGAAGTATTGATTACTTACAATAAGTACCTAACACTGGTTAATATGTGGTGATCTCAAGGTAAGATAAATTTCCCAGTTTCTTCTTGTCATTATACATCGGCATTTTAAAAAATTAACCTTTCCGAAAAAAATAATAATCTAGAAACCGCATTGACGCCTCAATATGCAAGGATAAAGACAGTTTTCAATTTTAATTTACTTCTTTCATTGTATTTAAGAATTAATCCTATCTTTCAGGTTGTGTGCCTTATTCATTGGGATGCAAGGAGGCTACAGCAAGAAATCCTTGCTCATGTGTCTAGTGGGATAGCCGTGCTATAGTGCTTCACTATAAGCAAATACTGGCAAGTCGGAGGATATTCCAAATTGGTCTGCCACAGACGTGGGAAGCTGAACCTCTAGTCCCTCCCACAAAATGTTTTAACTGCAGTCGGATATAAGGTGCAAAAGGACAAATTTCTTTTCTATGAGTCGGTAATATAGATTTAATGTTTATTTCAAGATTTACCGACACATCAGTG
Organism: Trachelipus rathkii; assembly: GCA_015478945.1. NCBI lineage: Eukaryota > Metazoa > Arthropoda > Malacostraca > Isopoda > Trachelipodidae > Trachelipus > Trachelipus rathkii. The sequence continues at coordinate 2,543 of JABUQX010136710.1, forward strand.
ATGCAAATCTCTTCACCCAGGCATTAATGATGTTCCCCCGTAAATTTGAATCATGTTAAAGGTCAAAGTCAACTTTATATCCTTTGACCACTGAACAAGTTCTCGGTAAAGTTTTTAAGAGTAATTTTGACTTTTCTCTGAAATAAAAGAAAATGCTTTATAAATATGTTTTAATTTGTTTAGCTCACCGAAATCTGTCGAAAATTTCAAGATTTCTGGATGTCGATGAAACAATGCATTTTCTCCATTCACCATTCACTATTTTCCCCGCAACACTGTGGAGATTACAGGGGATGCAACAAGAGGTTAAAGAGTTTCCCAAAAAACTAAGAGCGAGGAAACAAGATATCATGGATCCGCTGGGCATCAACATGTTAGCTGACTATTGCTGGTGTCTAAGCCGACGAACCACATCGGCTTCAACAACGAAATCATCAAAGGATTCTTTTTGGAAAATGTTTCTTTGCACGTCTGGTTAGGCTCATAAGTAATGCTGTAAGTTTAAAATAATGTGACGTTTGCGGAATGAAGTAGGTTTTAGAATTTTTCTAGAGCTAATAAATTGTTCATTCTATTACAATAATTGATATAAATAACGAATTTTTCTTAAAATTTACCCAATTTCTAAAAGAAGTAGTGCGCTGTATCTCAAAAAACCCAGACCTGATTGAGCACAAATGAATGTCATACTTCAAACTTAGGAGGCACAATTTCGTTAGAATCAAGTCTCAGAAACCCATGGAGACGAATTTTTTTTCAAATGCAGGCCTGGATATCGTTCAATGTTTGTATTTCTACAACGCCGAATCAACAAGCTCGTCTAAGAATTGTAGAATTCGTAATGGCCTGATGGGAATTATTCTGTCTACCTGGAGGGACGGAATATTTCACTCGTTCTTGAGTTCCTCTCTCAAAAAACAAAACGGACAATTAAAGTTCACAATTAAATTATTCATTGAAACGTTTTTATTATTATATTATTATTATTATTATTATTATTATTATTATTATTATTATTATTATTATTATTATTATTATTATTATTATTATTATTATTATTATTATTATTATTATTTTATTTCATCAATGACAAAATAAAGCCATTTTGGAAAACCTTGTTAATTTTGCAACAAAGAAAGGCAATTTAGTTCTTATTTCGTTCATGTAACTTGACCGTTTGTTGACTGCTCTTCGGCAACCTATAGTTGAATAGATCTTTGCTCCGTCTTGTCGCTCACTGTTATTGTTGTATGTTGTTGTCGTTGCTGTTGTTGTTGTTATTTGTTATTGCTGTTGTTGTTGTTGTTGTTTGTTGTTGGTTGTTGTTGATGTTGTTGTTGTTGTTGTTGTTGTTGTGTGTTTTGTTGTTGTCGTTGTTGTTTGTTTTCTTTTGGATCCACTTTTGATCTTATTTTTTTGTCTAAGTTAAAGTTGTTGCTTTGTTGTTGTTGTTTGTGTTTTTTGTTGTTGTGTTGTTGTGTTTGTTGTCGTTGTTGTTCTTAATGTTTTGTGTTTGTTCTTTTGTTGTTGTTTTGTCTGTTGCTGTTGTTTTTGCTGTTGTTGTTGTTTTTGCTTGTTGTTGTTGTTGGTTGTTTCTTGTTGCATTGTTTGTTGTTGTTTTGTTGATTGTTGTTTGTTGTTGTTTTTGTTGTTGTTGTTGTTTTTGTGTTGTTGTGTTACTGTTGTTGTATCGATGAAAGAGTGTCTTTTGTTGTTGTTGTTGTGTTGTTGTTTTTGCTGTGTTGTTGTTGTTGTATGTGTGTTGTCGTTGTTGCTTTTGTTTGTTGTGTAATTGTTGTTGTTGTGTTGTTTTTTGCTGTTGTTGTTTTTTTGCTTTGTTGTTGTTTACTCGTTGTGTTCTTATTGTTTTGTTGTTTTGTGTTGTTGTTGTTGTCTGTGGTGTTGTTGTTGTTGTTGTTGTTGTTGTCTGTTGTTGTTGTTGTTTGTTGTTGTTTGTGTTGTTTGTTGTTTTTTGTTTTTGTTGTTCGTTGTTGTTGTGTGGTTGATGCATTTTCTTATTGTCGTTGTACTTATTTTTCTGTTGTGTTTTTGTTTGCTGTTGTTTTTGCTGTTGTTGTTGTTTTTTTGTTGTTGGTCTGTTGTTGTTGTTGTTGTTTGTCTTTTGTTGTTGTTGTTGTTCGTTGTGTGTTGTTTGTTTTTGTTGTTGTTTGTTTGTTTTGATGTTCTTGTTGTTGTTTTTGTTCTTATTGTTGTTGTTGTTTTTGTTGTTTGTTGTTTTGTTGTTGTTGTGTTGTTGTTGTTTTGTTGTTTTTGCTGTTGTTGTTGTTTGTTGTTGTTGTTGTTGTTGATTGTTGTTGTTGTCTGCTTGTTTTGTATTGTCTGTTGTATTTTGATATTTTGTGTTTTAATGTTGTTGTTGTTCTTATTGTTGTTGTTGTTGTGTTGTTGTTGTTGTGTTGTCTTGTTTGTGTGTTGTGTTGTTGTTGTTTTCGTTGTTGTGGTTGTGTGTGAGTGTATTTTGTATGTTTTGTGTTTTGCTGTTGTTGTTGTTCGTTTTTGTTGTTGTTGTTGTTGCTCTGTTGTTGTGTTTTTGTCTGTTGTTTTTTGTTGTTGTTGTGTGTTGTTGTTGTGTTGTTGTGGTGTTTGTTGTTGTTTTGTTGTTGCTGTTGTTTTTTGTTGTTCTTGTTGTTGTTGATGTTGTTTGTTTTTTTTTTGTTGTTGTGTGTTGTTGTTGTGTGTTGTTGTTGTTGTGTTGTTGTTTGTGTTGTGTTGTTTGTTGTTCGTTGTTTTGTGCTGTTTTTTGTTTGTGTCTGGTGTCGTGGCTCTCTTTACCCTTTGCTATATTGTTTGCATTTTTCGTTATAGTTGTTGCTGTTGATTTTGTATGTTGCTTACTGTTTATTGCTTTGTTTTCCGAGCTGTTGCCTCTTCCTCTTGTGTTATTATATGTTAATTGCTTGTTGTTTGTTATTTTAGTATTTGCTAATATCCTTAATACTTTTCGTCTTGCTTGTTGGTTGCTCTTTCTCTTCTATCTGTTGTTGTTCTTTGCTGCTTCTTTCATTGTTGTCGTTACCGCTGTTGTTGGAGTCATTTATTCTTTATATTTGATCTTCTATATATTTTTATGTCAGGCGAGATGTATAAAAAAACAGATTCCTACATATAATCCACTGGAGTTGAGAAAAACACCAAGGCTGAAATTAAAGGTCGACATGTTCCGATGCTTTGCGTATGAAACTTTTTTAATTAAAGAAAGCAGGTAATATACAAGAGAGAAATGTGCTCTTGATTTTACTCTTCGATCTCATAGGGAAAGTGGGCATAGTAATTAATTGTGTGGTCGAAGAGCTGGGCAGAGAAATGTTTGGAAGATATTGGAGATAACCAGAATAAGTGAGAGTGCTGATAAGAACAAAAATTCTTAGACATCATTTTTTCTAAAGAATATTTTGCGTGGAAATCTCACTGATTATACAATTCAAGGTTAAAATCATGAGGGGCGACACCCTTAACCACAGCCAAAAACTGGGATGGTGTAGTGAAGTTTTGAAGACCCTTCGAATTGTCTAAGCTCTAAAAAAATTGCTTAATGTGAGGAAAAATATGTGACTATTCCAGAAAAACAATCAATAGAAGAACAAACACTAATATAAGTGACGGCGGAAGGTTTGAGTGTTGTGATTTCGTAGAAGATGTAGTTTTTTTTAAGATTTAGTTGTGGATGAAGATGAAGTGACAGACTACCAGGTTTTTACTGCTGCTGTTAGAAATTTGAGATACCAGAAGTCAGGTGCTTCAAGAAAACCCCATCTTGCATCATTTATTTAGCTTTTTGAAATGAAAAGAATAAGAAGGGCAAAGTCGTCGTCACAAGAGTGGATCGTTGTTAAAGTGACAGACTGAATTTTGAAGGTCACTATTCAAAAATGTATGATGCGGGCATAGGATATAAGTGAACCTGTAGGAACATTTCTATTGAAAGATTTAAAGTATAAATAGTAGTCGTATGCAACAACAGCTAAAAAGCAACTAGAAAGGAAATCCCAAATTGGACACAAGCATTTTCAGGTAATCTTTATTTTCCGTCCCATTTTGATGTACCAAACACAAAAAGAAATAAAGATTAAAGTCTGTTTACTAGAAAGAAACAGTCTTTTTTTAAACGATTTTCATGCAAATATTATTATAACTTTCGTGTTTTTTTTGATTTTGGTGAACCAGTAATAAAAAGAAAGATATTTACAATTCAAAAACAGATGGCTTCATTTCAAAGTTTATCCTATAATCTTCTCATTGATATTAACAAATGGAACTTAAAGTAGATTTAATTTAATTTTTTTTTCTGCAATGAATTTGAAAACTTCTGTTTGTTACAATTTTATAGAAATTTAAAAAAATATTTTAAATTGGTAATAAAGAATTTAAAAATTTAGAGAGTCTTATTTTGAATCAAACTTCACAAAAATATCAATTACTATTCTACATTTTAGTGGAAAAACAAAAAAAAGTTCTTGTTTCCTTTCTTTTTTTTTTTTTTATAATATTTGAAATTTTTATATTGTTAAATTTTTTTCTTAATTTTTAGCAATAAAGTGATTTAAATAATATATAAATATATATATATATATATATATATATATTTATATATATATATATATATATATATATATATATATATATATATATATATATATATATATCTTTCATATATATATATATATATATATATATATATATATATATATATATATATATTTATATATATATATATATATATATATATATATATATATATATATATATATAAAAAATATAATATATATATATATATATATATATATATATATATATATATATATATATATATATATATATATATATTTTTATATATAATATATATATATATATATATATATATATATATATATATATATATATATATATATATATATATATATATATATATATATATATATATATATATAATATATATA
>JABUQX010136711.1:0-18851 GCA_015478945.1 Trachelipus rathkii
AGGAAGGGGTAGAATTAAGTGAGAGAAGTTAAGTGAACAAGGTGTAATGGAGAGTTTTGTATGCAACCAAAAGAAAAAAACGTGTATCCCAAAGGAAGGAAATTGAAGGATAGCAAATGACATCTCGAAGTCTACAACTGCAAGCACCTAAAAATATTCCCAATAAAAAAAAAAGTTTGTATTTCCTACTTACTACCTAAATTACTATGACAGCGACCGAGTTCTGAGACTGAGAAATAGGAAATGAATTGAGTGAAATTAGGTTGAATTTTTCTAACAGTATTCAAACCTTTTAGAGCAAATTGAGTTCGCAAATATCCCTCAGGATACCAGTGTTTGATGTGCAGCATTCGGATTGATAGCAGGACCCCTATGGTAAGTGCCATGCAGGGTGAATGCTCAGTTGAATGACCAAAGCGAAATAAACAAAAACAAAAATGTAAATGATTTATTTTGAATATGTTGAGTACAAGAAATGGGCTTGTATTACGGGGAATATAAGTTTGAAAATGCGGTATTCATAACTCTTATGTTACTCTCTAAGAAATATGGAGGAAGAGGTGTGTGCGTTCTGCATTATAGTGTAAGATGCAGAACTGAATAATACTTAAATTGGTTGTAGAAATTCTGAGTTCTTGAGTTATGCTGGGAGTAAATTCTGACCTGTATTCTAACTTTCTGTTGGCTAATACTAGGGGAACAGCTGAAGATTCAATGTAAAGATGCAAGGGTAGTGGTCCTGGACTTCGCGAGAGGTCATGAACACCCGATTGAGAGTGTTGTGCCAAAGATTATTTGACCCCGTATGGTCAATGAAGTTGGAGAGGTTACTTTGTGTTCATTATTGGTCTGTGTAATTCCTGTAATATTATGTCAAGAATAGATTGAGACAACGTTTTAGTGAACGTTCTATTGGGTCAACTTACGCAAAAGCGATTTTTTCCAAAGAAATTGAGACTTATTATTTATTTAGGATCATGTCAAATATATCAGTTATCTAGCTATTACAGTGATGCACGACTATTCAGTGTAGAGCTGATAAACTAATCCAGCTGTTTGGATAGGATGTTTCATGTCTACTTCCTTGTGGTGGTCTGTATAACTTCCTGAAAATAAGGATATATTCTTATTGCGTTTTAGATTTTCCTACTCTTCACTAAAATGTTACGCAATATCTTTTTTAAATCCAGAGTCCTCGATGTCAAAGTATAATTACTGATGAAAGATTTCCTTTTGAGCATATAAAGAACTTCCTTTAATAACGTACTTTGCAGGTCACCTCCTTTTTCATTTCTTTATCGTGCAATACGTTGAACATATCATTCTAACTGAGGTAGTAGCAGATGTCTGTCTTTGTTATATACCTGTCTCTTATTAAGTAAAGGTCTCGGTGGGGACACTATACAAGAAAATTTATGGTCACTATAGGTAATTGAATAGGTAAGTCTCTCTACGATATTAGGTCAAATCATTGTGTTCTTTATGGGAAGGCTATCGTAACGAATTTTGCATACATATAAACATTTTCAGGTATTATTGAGGCCATCTTTTACAAATCATTATATTCTCATTTGGTAATAGCAAGAATCAGGATTTACTTCATATGTTCCAAAGTTGTTAATGAAGTTTGTGTTATGTTCCGTCCATTCGTAGATATTTTGAAAAGTAGTACGGAGAAGAAAAAACAGAGTCAAAACTAATCAGAGAGATGAAATCTTCTTGACACAAAGGAGGATAAGTTAATTTGCGTATAAACCTACTATGTTTTAGAGCTTGACATATAATGAGCTATACATTGAAATGATAGCACCTTAAGTGTTAGAAGTTTCCCTGTCACTGTATGTTGATTATAGCAGTCAATATATGTGATGCGATTGGGAGAATATATTTAAAAGTAGGTTAATAGATAGAAAAGTAAAAAAAAAATACAATTGATAAAAATTGAGAGATGAAACGGTAATTCCCACTATCTAATAAAAAGAAAGAATTAATCGGAAAAATTTCATTACTATCTAGAATATGTGCACTGTATTCAAAATGCCACTGGTTTTACTAAAGTAATTTTATGTAAGCCTCACGGTAATGGTGATAAAGTCTAAAAACTAGCTGATTAGGGCTCAAGCATTGCTGACAAAACGAGTAGAGTTTTTAGGAGATGTAGAGAGAGGGATATAGTATATATATACTTCTTTTTTTTTTACAGTTGTTCACCGAGGAGCAACTAACACGGGCAAGAGCCCATCAAGGAGGGGGTGTTGCAAAATGGTAGATGTCTATCTTTAAGTGAAAGCAAATTACAAAGAGCCCGATGACACAGACGCAGGCTTTGAAGTGGGGGAGTTAAATTCAGCAGCAAACACAGAGATGGAAGAGAATTCCACAGAAACAGATTGGCAGGAAAGAAGGAAGCACCATAAGCGAGAAACTAGCCGCTTGGAGTTAGCATACATCGATATCACAAACATCTCTAGTGCTGCCTGCAGACACAGCACCCCTAGTGATACGAGGGCGACGTATAAGGTGGAGGTACACGAGTGATAAGCCTCTCTCGAGCACCTGCCGTTGCCGCACCTAATAAAAATATTAAGTAAAGAAAATGCACACAACCATCTGCATGACACCGGGCAAGTAATTAAGAGCAGTCAGTGGTAACTATATATAAATAAACTGAATGATACAGAACATGATTCTAATCAAAGTATACCTTTATGCGCCTTTGATTCACCTTATTACACTATATAACTCCAGGTGAGTTAGAACCAGAGCTACCCCCAGATACTGAGAGACTAGTAATCCATACAAGTGGCGGAGAGGCCCTTGATTAATATAGCTGGAGCACACTGCGAAGTAGGAAAAAAAGTTCTCCGCAGGTTCATTAAACATGAACTTACCCCCAGTTTCTTTGAGTCCGATCGCTTCCGGAAAAAAACAATTTACAAATAGTTGTAAACTAATTATCGCAAGCATCATTCTTTAAGTATTTATTAGTGTTGTTTTATTTGGCACATGGTAAATCCGATATTTTGTAAATACGCATTTATATATGATTCACAGAGAGACGAAGAGACTATATAGCTCTTTCCGAAAGAGCACTAGAAAGGTTCACGACCAGGTGTCCTTAGAGCAGGGAGAACCTATTTTGACTAGAAGTTTAGATGTTTTTATTATATGAATTACTACAGAATCGCGCTATACGATTAATCGTACCTACGAATTAGAGACGTTACGCACCCACCCGCAGAATCATCTTCTTAAATAATCAACACACGAGAGATAGCGAATTTAATCGTAAATGAAAGATTAGACAAGAAGGAAATTATCTAATGGAGAACTAAAAGGAGAGAGAAAGACAAAGAGAACCTGGTGAGCGGGTTCTCGTTTTAGAAGAAGTGAAGTCGAGTCAAGACAAATGACTGTATGAATAAATTATAATGTAGTATAGTTAGTAATGTCACTGAGAAGATCATTAATCCGAAAATGGGAATTGTTCGAGGAAAGAATATAAAATAGTGAGGAATTATGTAAAAAATATATTAAATTTAATCATCTCAACTGGAGTGTGAAGGGTAATAATTGTTAAACTGCAATTAAAAAGATTGAATATGAAGAAGTCGCGCGCACCATCAAATACAATTCAAAGATCTTGATATCTTGGAGCCCACCGATATATATATTAGTTAAGGTATGTAATTTAGAATCCAGGACACATCCGGAGAAAGAATTACCTGCACACAGAAGAAGGAGAAACCAAAGGAGGGAGAGCTTGTTGTGAATGTCTAAGCAGTTTGATGATGTTACCTCGTGTCCAATATTTACCCTGTAAGTCATGAGAGAGTTTAAAAATCAATACGCTTTTGAGAGGTATATATGATTCAAAAGTCACGGCCGACCAACACTTTATTTAATACCTCCTAGAAATTCTTCTTCAAAGGCTGCCAGAATTTGAAACAACGAAATGAGTATAATAATATCTGGATTCAACATCATGATCTCCCGTAGATTGACCAGAAAGAAATAGCGGAGAACACCAACATAAATGAACCTGAACAAGTCATAGTGGAAGGTTATAGTCGCCAGTAGCCCTACTAGTACAATAGGTATAAATGCACAACCGAGTCAATAAAATTACTATTATGAGCTCCACTATTATATATATATATATATTTGTGTGTGTGTGTGTGTATAAGTGTGTGTGTGTTGTGTTTGGATGTATATAGATATATATAATAATATTATAAATAATTTATTATATAACATTAAAACAGACATTTTATAATTTTGGTGCCTCTACTTATTTTGCTGTGATTGACTTTGCTCAAACATTTGGACTAGAGTTATATTGTCAGAGTGCTTTGCAAATCAAGTCTATAATATCATTTAGGGTTGTATTTTTTATTAGGCTAGATCGATAAATTTAATGAAATAATATAATTAAAGAATAGACTTTATTTTTATAACAGTAATGTTAATATTTATTAAAATAAATACTTTATTAGATTTAAGTATTAAATATCTTAATGAACAAGCATAACTCTTAGGGCTAAATTTTTATCAAGCCATAGTTTACATTACTCTTTATATTTAATACATTTCGTGTGTGTTTGAAGTATATATATATATATATATATATATATATAATATATATATTAAATATTATATATATATAATTAATCACTATGTATTAATTAATATATCATATATTATATAATATATATATATTATTATATATATATATTTATATATATTTATATTTATATATATTATATATATATATATATAATTATTAATATATATATAATATTAATATATATATATATATATATATAATAATATATATTATAATAATTATAATATATATCAATAATATTAATTAATATATATATTATTAATTATATTAATAATAATATTTAATACTATAAATAAAAATTACACTATTAAATATATATATTAATATATACTATATATATATATATTATATATATAATTCATAATATATATATAGGCTCAAGTTATATCTATATTATAAAATTATAAAAAATAATATATATAATAAAATCGAATTTCATGTCACCCATTATTTTATTCACTAGAAAATAATAATTAAATATAAATTATACTTATTATAATAAATAACTGTAGTATAATTGGTATATTAAATTAAATAATATATTAAATTATGATATAATAATTATTAATAGTAATAAGATTTTTAATTTTATTTAATATATGAGAATATATATAGAATAATATAATGTAGATATAAAATAATAAATAATAATATAGAGAGTATTATATATATATATAAAATAATAATATAAATTTAGAGATATTAAATAGATAGCATAACATAATATAATAAAATTAATGAGATTAATATATATTGAACTGACATGAGTAACACCAAATACGAGCAATCTCAAGACATTCACCTAATAATAATATATTAATTATAATAATAATAAAAATAAATATAAACATAATAATATTTAGTAATTTATTACTAATGAGATTATATAATAATATTATATTTAATATTTAATAATTAAATTAAATTAAATGTATATTAATACTCTTTAATTTAAACTATATTCTTATAATTACACTAAGGTTACTGTGAGAATATATGAATAATGTATTTACGCAAATCTGAAGAGCAATATTGTATTATTAATTTAATTACTTTGAAATGTAGTAAATAGATAGTGATATAATTGTTAAGCTGAATTAGAGGGATCCATCTGAGACTACATTCATTCCTCCGATTTAGGGAGAGCTTATCAACTAATTCATGTTATGTAGTAATATATATAATTAATATTAATATAACTAAAGGGAAGATTGATCTAACGCGTTATGAGAAATATTGAATATGAGAAAATCGAGATACATACACAAAGTGAAATACTTAGACAAATGATGAAATCGAAAGTAATCTTATTTAGTGCGCGAGAAATAGCACTACTTCACGTACATCCTTTGAATATCAGTCTTATGCAGTTGTGGACCGGGAAGATTATACATTATATCTTTAAATAACTAAATTAAAGATAGAGAAAGATATCATAATGTATATGAAATCATACTATATCACTCAAATTAGCCGCAATATAACGATAATAGAAATTATATACAAAAGCATAAAGTAATCAAGTTAATATGTAAATGATTAGGGAAGAATTTAAAGATAGATAAATTATTATTAGTTTTGCCTTCTATTAAAAAGAAATCCTCTAAATAGAAAATTAGCAAAATAGTTTTAAAATTGCGCGATAGCGTACACAGAGTTAATGACTTAATGTAACTACTAGAAAGCTGATGGTTTATAAAGTGAATGTCACTGAAAATGGTATCCAAGTTATATATGGAGTTATAAGATATGAGTGTGAAATAAAGATAATTTTTATAATTCACAATCTCTTAACGGAGTCACTTAATATGAATAATAAGGATACAGAACAGTGTACTCAAACTAATAAAATACATAAAAAAAATGTTACCTAGACTATTTAGAGATTGATTCTGGAAAATGAAAGATTACTACTAAATACATTTTGATGCTTATGGAAATCTATCGAGTGTATATACATATATTTGTCAAAATAATAAAGTGATAAGAAGTAGTAAATATTGAACACATTATTATGTAATCAATAATCATACATGAAATTCATATTTGCTTTCTAGCAATTTGTGTAGATATGGAATTTTTGGTCTTCAATGGAGGAGAAAAATGAAATATGACTATTAAATGAATTCGCTTGTTACTCAGCGACGCTGAGAATCATAATTACCACACTGTAAAATATAAATATGGAGAATAATTATAATTGATGATAAAATTGATAAGTCATCAAGACATAGATATAATATTATATTATACTGTAAAAATACACCTTGAATGATAACATTACTAATTACAGAGCCAATGTAGATACATATATACTATAAAAATAAAATCTAAATTCCAAACAATCAAACAAATGATTGAATAACAAAGAATGAGATAATTGTATTATATATATATCATATTTCTCTCTCTCTAGCTAATAAATAAAATTTTACTTTATTTATCCATATATAATTGAGATATAGCAAGAAAAAAACTAATTAAATCAGAGAGAGATAAGAATATAATTGTATATACATTTAATTTAAAATACGTTTTGTAAATCATATAAACAAGATTTATAATCATACTTATTAATATTTCTAGATAACTCCCACTTTTTCAATAATATACAATCTTGAATCAAATCATATTAAATATCAAAATAATATCATCAGTTTAAAATTCTTTTCTGAAGTTTATACATTGTATGAATTTTCTATCTTTATTTGCCTTTCCTGTTTTTAGAATAAAGTAATGTTAAAATTAATCAAGTGTGGAAAGTAGCGGATGAGAGAGGTAGTAAATAAACTAAAGATAAACAGTGTCCTTATCACCCATATAACCTAATGTTCACGAATCATTTTAAGTATCCGTTCTCACGCGAGCAAGATTGTATAGCGTTGGGTATATACCACTGCCTGCGCATAAATGAAATTCACAATTATTTACTATTACTAGTTAAAACGATAAATACCTCTTGACTTTAATTAAATATAAATAAATAATTATTATAAATTAATATAATAGAAATATCTTGTGCATTATATAAGTGTGTAGTGTTATGAAAAACAGTGATTTAATATAAAAATGTTAGTTTCCACTACTTAAAGAATACAAAGTAGAAAATATATATATTCTTTTTTCATGAGTATCGTAAAGATGGATTTTTCCAAAGAGAAAACTTTTACGTATATGCTTTAAACTATTTTTCTTTTATATGAGTGATAGAGACACCTATATCCAGGTAGGTTATGATGCACTATGATAAAAGGTTTATGAGCTACATCATTAGTATAAAATCACTGAAAAAATATAAATATGTATTTTATATCTAGAAAATCGTTGATTTATCTAACCACAATATGAGAAAGCGTTACTATGTGTATGAATAACATATTAAATCCAGTGTGAATATAAAAGAACCGGTATTAGATTAAGCTGTTGTATTGATAATGAGTTAATATATAATAAAAATATTCGAGAAATAAATTTATAATTTCAAGACTTCACGATCATTATATTTATAACAAAACTAATGTGTGGAGTGTGTGGTCTTAATTATGACAAATTTCATTATTATTATTATACTAACCTACAGGGTTATAAGTTGCTATATCAAGAGTGAGTAAAGGGTTTATAAAGTCGCCATATACTCAATTACTCCTAAGAATAAAATACTTGCACCGTTTAATATTAAGTGATGGAAATTTTTGTTAAGTTTCAGGGGTAAGAAATTGGTTGGAGCAGTAGGTAATAATCTACAGGTGAGATCACTTAATACTAATAGATATAAATCATGTCATTTAAGGTAAATATTAAGTTTAATAATATTATTTACTTTAATGTTTGATAATACTATTATAATACTCGTAATAATGTGCATTTCAGAATAAAACAGCCACAGAACACTCTCCAGACGTTTCTATCAGTGTATATTCTCCACACTTTGTCACACTATGTTATTGTAGAATGAGGGTTGTGCGATTACCTGTGTTGCAGAAACACTCACCACGAGAGAAAAATAGTGAAAGCACAGTATGCAAAGTAAATTAAGGTTTATGGGTGACTAAACATTATGACTAATTACAGAAGGAAAAGCACACATGCACATATTTATCATTTTGAGAGCCGCATACCACACCAATATTATGCATACTGGGAGAGTTCGCAATTTAGATTAGGATCGCATGTAATCCACTCACAAGAACTATAAATAATTACGCACCCTTATAATATTGTGAGTCTAATCACGTTGTGTAAAAATACAGATATAATAGAAGGAGCGGAAACCAGTGAGCAGCCTCTCTCAATCTGTCCTGTGTGAGATGAATCGGGCACACTAATAAGTATGAGAGCTCTCATTCTCTCTCGGAACATATACACATGTGTGGGTGCCACAACGCGCATATTTGCCCCCGGATTATATCAAAGAACCGAACCAACCATCCTCCATTCGGATCCTAGTAATGCTCTAATATAAAACGTCCCAGTCTCATATTGCACAATACTTCACATTGTGCATTCTGCTACCATGTTCACACACACTCCACACTCCACTACTTATGCTTAGAAGTAGGGCATCATATTCCTACTTCTCTAGGCACTCACTATCTCACATTAAATCAAAACCAACCAGATCGAAAACCCAAAGCGAGGCACCACAGCACCACTTATTCAATCATAGCTACCTTTGAAGCACAACTAGAACGAGTAAAGCTCACTTGCTTTTTTATCCTCGAAAATACCGTCCAAACATAGAAAACGTGGCGCAAACACAACCATCAAGACCATGTCCCATATCCATCTATTGATACCAAACACTTATCTCTCTATATCTAAGATTTCTGCTCATATTAATTCAATCATATCAGTAACCACAAGTAATAATACCTACTTACCATTCTCTTCACCAGCATATAATCATTCATACTTTAACTTACGTTCATTTCTCCATATTATTAAATTATCTAATTATACGTCAGAGAAGGTACCAGCTCTACCTACTATATATAATATAATATATTATATATTATATACGAATTTGTCCATTATCATGAGACTACATTAGATAATATCTATTTAAGTATACTATATATAATAACTTAACTATATATAACTCTGTCCTTAATCTAAAGTCCTCAGCTACATATTATATCTATATATAATCATATATATAATAATATATAACATAAATATACATATGGATAAACAATATTAATATATATATATTAATATAATATGTATAATTAACTATGATAAATTTATATCGTGTGGAGTTGAAATATTCGCTTTATCACCTATATCTTATCTCAGTGTATAAATCTACTGTGTGCTTTAAGTATATATTAAATGTATATGTATATATTTGACACTGATGAGAGTAATCCATGTCAAAGGAACACTCTTGGCTATAATAAATATAATATATTTATTATATGATATAGAATAATAATTTGATTACTACCTCTACTAATAAGTTTGTACCATTGATTATATAACCTACCTTATATGAACAACTATCTAATATAATAAAAGTGAGAGTTTAAATTACCTTTGAAGCAAATTTTAACATATAAATTATTTATTATATAAGAAAATAAATTTACTAATCAGGTTTATACTTTTTGTGTGAGCTACATTACTAAATGTGTGAATGGCTAGAGCCCGGATTATGAGTATAGTAGTTGCGCTACATAAAATAGGTATTGACCATGTGAATTATATATAAGAAATAGGAGAGTAGGTCGTTATTAGAATAAATACCACTAAAGATCTATATATATAATGAGAGATATAGGTGTGTGCTAAAAAAAAATCGAGGTCATGAGTCGATAATACTCATAGTAAATAAATTAGGTATGAATTTTAACTGTATATATAAAATTATTAAGTGAAGTAAATATATATATATTAGATAATTTATTATTAATATATATATATAATAATCGTGACTACGCTTGTTTATTATATATTAATTGAGAGTACCCATTAATTACCAGGAAGACAAGTAGTGTAAAAAATAGCCATTATATGTTGAATTACAGTATATTTAATATCTGGGTTTCATCTTTTGAAAAGGGGATGCGACATACTATGTCTCTTGATACATAAATACTTATAGTTTAATTTATTAACATTGATACTTTGGATTGTATATTTCTACATTACTTTTGTTATTATTGATTTTATAACAACTACTACTAATATATAACATAACCACTATCATATGTTTATCTATAGCATGTCACCTAAACCTCTTCATAGTATAGTCTACAAGAAATAAGGTAAGCTCCTTTCTATCAGAGCGATCAACGATGACAAAAGAAAAAAACATCTATATAGATAAACAAACGTTATCAATGAGAAGTGAAACTATATAAAAATAAAAATGAGCCGGTCTAAGAGACTATTAGATACGTAACTAAGTAATAATATGACGAGAGAGACTCAAATAATTTGTTTGTGCCATTGACAAATGTCTCGGTCACACATCAAGCAAACCTACAATAGATTCAAGGCACCAACGAGCTCACTACACGAAGAGAGAGGGAGCGAATTCAACAGACGAAAATTATCTGAGTGGAGTACGTATTACTCAACATATGTAAAAAAGCACATGAGGTTATCATTATATCATTATTGCTACACGCATAGTAGTAGTAGAAATTAGAATACTTTATTTATTTCAATTTATGGCATATATATGATACATAGTGTAATGTTTAATAATATGCATCTTTTTAGCCTAAATTATTTATACCTAAAAGCGTGAGATGTAAAAAAAGAAAGAAGTTACTCATTCGCCTAACTTTTAATACGTAATTTCCACACTCATAAAACGAATATAATAAAGGAGATACATAGAGCTAGAATGCCGGCCAAATAAAGTGAAAGTCTCCACGCAAATACAAAAGACAGAACCACAATGGACTATCGTAACCAGGTCTCAATCAAATTAAGATTCTCTTTTTAAATGCACTCACTATGAATCACTCCCGATCTCAAGGGAAGCTCAAAACACAACTGTGCACCCGAAGGGGTCACACACGAGAGAACGATGACCCTCGTCGCCAATACTGAAAACAGTCCTGAGGCGAAATTCCCAGAAGACATGAAGCAGCAAAACGGTGAGGAGTCAAGCCCTGAAACAGGTCAACCGCGCGATGCACCCCTGAGCTCTAGGGAGAAAAAAGAAAAGAGCAAAGAGTACAAGTTTACCACCCACCTTGAGCCGCGCCATTCCCGGTACAAGCGCAGGACATTTACTCTGTATCAAAATATAACTGCGACATTTGAATGCTGCGAAGCGAATAAAGTATGATGTGAGTATCCGCTTAGCTATAATGAGACGAGTCCGTATTGTAGTTTTCTTCTTGTGGAGAATGAATACAATCACATGGACACATGAGCGATTACGTAGAGAGAATGAGAGACAAGAGCAGAAATAGCGTTGGGAAGAAGAGGAGAGCTATGTAGAAGGCGATAGCCCAGAGAGAAGAGAGAGCGAGAGCCTAGAGAGAGAGAGAGAGAGAGAGAGAGAGAGGAGAGAGAGAGAGAGACGTAGAGAGAGAGCCAGGGACGCAGAGAGAGAGGAGAGAAAGAGAGAGATAGTAGAGATAAATGGAGAGTAGAGAGAGAGAGAGAGAGAGAGAGCAAGTTGGATTAAGATTGAAAGGAAAGAAGTGTTAGAGAGAGAGAGTCTCAGTTCCGCTGTCTACGTGCATCATAAACAACCTCATTTAATATTCTCAAATTCACTAATTCATTGATATAACTTCATCTTCAAGCAAAGAGATGGAATGAATGTTACATTTTTTATTTAAACTCTAACTATTCAGTCACACCTTCACGATCTCCTCTTCACTTCTGCCACCATCCAATTTCCCTCTGCTAAGATACACTTTTTTTGTCTCTAAATATGATATGTATAGTATCCTCAAGGAGTCGAGAGTATATGAGGGAAGAGTGAGGCTATACCATCCCACATCGTTATTAGGGATATAAGGGAAGATGCCCCGCGACTATCTAGCTCGACCATTCCTAGTATCGAGGATAAACGATTGCGGAGGAGGGGTTCAATAACAGCGCAGAACTCTTTGGCCGTTCATCCTTGATAGCGATTGAGCCAGGTCAAGCAGGTCTGAAGTATCTGGCAGCCATCATGACGACGAAAAGAACCATGATCTTAGTAAGCATCTTAGCTAGAAATCGCGATAGATTTTAATTATAGTTTGTTGTACCTCTCAAGAGAAACGGTGTCTACCAACCACCCAGGAGGGGGGGAGAACCGAGTGGCAACCTTTAAACGCCCGTCCGACCCGAAGAAGAAATGCCAATGCAGGATGGAGTAGATTTCAAAGAGATAGCTGTGGAACAAGAGACTGATGGTTATAAAAGACCTGATAAAGGGAATGAAAACTAGGCTCTTGAATTGAGGAGGCACTGTTTTACTATACCAAGGAGTTCATCCCATCCGCGCGGTCGTGAGAGACATGTCCTATAGAGGCGAGGTCGAGACATGTCTACAGGTCAGCGTCTAGAGATTCTTTACAATCAAGCAACAAACCACCTCATAGGGTTTCGACAACACCCATGAGGGGGGGTCCCTTTTACTTTTTATACGCGAAATAGATCAATGGTGGCCGTTATGAATGTCATAGATAAGCCAAATACATAATGCAATCTTTGGGAATTAAAAGGACTTCTTTGACTGATTCTAGAAGGGAGCCTGAGAGTTATCGTACTCTTCAGAATTTATGCATAGTAAGGTAAAGAAATTCATACAGAGCTGTGATGTCTGTCAGAAAAACCAAAGCTGATTAAGGCACAGAGGATACTCACCTCCAGGAGCGGATAATTGACAAGGTCTTTAAGGTAGATCTCAGACAATGTTGTTGCACCTTAACTGAATTGCAAACTTCGAACCTTCCCATTTCAATGCCATGTGGCGATTACTAACAGCTAACCGATAGTATGAGGTTTTCCAAAATCTTTAATCTGCGCCTTGAGCTTTTATACATCCCGACAGATTTATGTCAGTATCTGGAACAGCTACCTGTGTCTATCCCCTCGCAAGCCTACCTCCGATCAGTTAGGCAGCCGTACATCTAGCGAATGTGGAGCAGCACTACTAGGACTGCGAGGGATGGTTCAGACATTCCAGGTGCCCCAATATTGCCGAAGAGGAAGCAAAGTTGAGTAGAGTCAATGTATATTGTATTTCTTTATAGCATATACCTCGCCTACTTCTATACGATACAATGAAGAGAAAAGATAATATGACACTCCAAAGTGTATATATCCAAAATCCTAGATTATGTTTAATGAACTCTCTTTCACAATTGTTAGTTACCTGTCTCAGATATTCTCAGAAAGGTCAAATGAAATGAGTTAGTCGTAAATATACGAATATACGAATAACTCGAATGTTTTTAAAATTAACGAAACTATTAGATTATATCACATTACAGGTTATCAATTGTCCCTCATTTCACTGTAATCTTTAATCGTTACTATTATCTTTCCTTTGTTTGATGCCATTGATATTTCGTCTCTAGCTATATATACCACACGTTAAAATATTGTACTATTATTAATAAATTACTCTGATTATTTTGATATTTCACATGTTAATTAACAAAAGGAAAATTATTTCAAGGATCAATAGTGCTTGCACTCGTCTCAGAATACAATAAAGCTTGTTGCGATTTATAGCAATGCAAAATCTTTACTAGCCCTCGAGAACTTGCCTGACACTCACAAATCCTCCTTTACTACTGGACCTTTAACACTCCTTTTCCCACCTCACTATAAGGTGAAAATTGCGTTTATACAGCTACAAGTGTTCATACGTTTATCATTCCAGACCTGTGGCATTTGTTTAAATGCCACGCATTTGGTCATCACCCTTAAAATACTATCACAGAACAATGAGTGCATTAAATGATATACACAGTTTTATGGAAGAAGTTAATTTTTACACTAATTGTACTCTCAATATGGTGATTAATAACACCCACTTGCTAAAAATAAATACAAAACCTGACTGGAGGATCCCACTAATTGACCTTTTACCAGTGCCTCTTTCCCTTAAATGCCGTACTTCAAACACTAAATACTGTAATATCTGAAGACGTGCTGCTTCTTGATTATGAATTAGCGTACCACTCTATCGATAATCAACATCACAAATATCTTGTATGAAATTAAAGCCCATTGTCATCAGAGAAATGCCATTAATCACCAACGAGCATTTTCAGTATCCGCCAAAGACAAAAATCGAGGCAACTAATCATTAGAAGAGAAAGTCAAAACAGGAAAAGAAAAAACTGTCAATAAGAACTAATGGACAAACAATCAGGCAAAGAACAAAAAGTACGTAACGAGAGAGAGAGAGAAAGGAAGAGAGAGAGAGAGAGGAGAGAGACTGAGAGAGAGAGAAGATCGAGGGAGAGCCCCAGAGCCCGCAGGATGCCGTCTCCCGGGATGTCAACGAACCAAATGACAAACGGAAGATTCTGGTCCAAGTAGAATCTTCCCACAAATGACACGAAGAGAAGAGAGAGAGTTTTAGAGCGAGAGAGATGGTAGACTAGTGGCAAAGAACATAGAAATAGGGCATGTTTATTACTAGTAATCTGCTCGCACTGCAACTGATGTTTTTTACGTATGAAGATGCACTGGCCTTATATATTGGCACCAGACTATTCAAAATGGTCCCGTGAAAACCAGACCTTATCCAATTTCACGACCAAAATTCTGTTAACAACTCTACTGGTATTGGTTTTAGTCCAACAGAACAAGATTACTATAGAATCACCGTGTCACCACGCACTCGCACAAGCAGCTTGTTGCGGAGAGCCCTTTCCTGCCAAGAAACTCTGCCATTCCCGTTCCTGGACGAGTTCCCACCTCACGTAAAGAGGCTGCGTCATTGTCAACCCGATAATGACTAGTTCACTCCCCAGGTCATCACTGGTTGTTTTGTCCAATTCCTGAAAAAAGGATGTTCTAAACAAGAAACAAAGATCAAGTACCGAAGGCGGAAGATTACCGTAGCTAAAATATAAAACATCCGCGATGAATTATCTCCTCTCAAATAGCAAAACACACTGAACCCAAATATAAAAAAATGCAACTCAGAAAGGACCTCACCATACCATAAGTTCATTCCTGAGACAAAAGCATTGACATCAGTAGAACTGTTTACCAATTCGTCCTCCAAGTGAAGAAGACTGTGCGAGATATACACACAGCGCTAGATTCGGAACAGAAGGAAATTAATCAAGTGTCCGCCACATGAACTGCACTATTCCTCTGATATGAAAGGGCCTTGCTAGGATTATTTTAGCTCCTTCTTTCTTTGAATCCTTCTCTAATACGTATCCATCATTCCGAATTACTTCTCAGGTCATCACTACTTTCAGCCTAAACTGATCAATATCCTTAGCGGATGATAGGCTAGTCTATTGGATTATGCTATGTATCCCCAAATAGAGCTTCGATGTGACAGACGAATCCTCTACAAAACCATCAGTATACTCTTTCTAATGTTTTTGCTCCATCGCTGCGCTTCCGAAGAGGAGGTGAATGGGAAGACGCTTTGGAACGAAAGCTCCAAGCGTTCTGGATGGTCTGTTGGCAACTCACAGATGAAAGAGGACAGCCTAGAAATCTTACCATATCTTAAACTTTAAATTGTAACAGTCCGCTCTCCTCATCCCAAAATAAGAACAATGCTTTCTTTTCTGGTTTTAAAAAAAATCTCAGTTCCAATCCTAATTTGAGGTGGACTTCGCACTTATAGTGTAATAAAGTTTCTCCAGTATCAAGACTGATTACAAGAGATATAACCCCTAAGATATTCAATATAAATTGAGGAAACGTTTCTATCTTTACGATAATTTATCTAAAAAGCATACGAACATATAGAGAGGAGTCCCAATGACATAGTCACCTGAGTAAGAGGTGCTAAAAGGAAGATGTACGCACACGGTTGAACTCATCACCGCTTCACGACGTTTGTAAAAGAATTTTAGGTTGGCCAGAATATATAATGTTAACATTCATTTTTCTGAGAAGAAAACTAGTTTATATAAAAATGTAGTAGGATACAATAGTTAAAACTTACGCCGAAGCACCAACACCCTACCGCTGAATACGCATCTATGGGAGATTCTTAGTCAGATGAACACAACTTTATAAAAAGGAGTAGATTTCTGTACATAAACGAGCGACAAACTTCATTCACAGAACGATCAAACATATGAGAAGCTCCCGTCTGTTAATAATACTCAATTCCCTTTACACTCAGCGTTTAGTTATTATCCATTTATAGGGAAATAAATAATATAATTATAATAAATATATACTATATATATACTGTTTTATATCAATAATTATATTAAATTATTCTCACTATATATATATATACATACTTTATTTTTTAGTAGTATATATTTATGAAAGAATCTTCTTTATTATTTTTCCTATTATAGTAGCTTGAGCAGATATTAGGAAAAATATCTACAGCTCCAATTATTATTTATATATATTAAATATATTATATATATCTCAATCACACATAAAATAAAGATATAATATAATAGATATATATAATAGTAAATTAATAAAATAAAAGTAAAAAAAAAATGCTATTATTTTTGTACATTAAGAACCCATTTCACATTCACAGAACATCTACATATGAAAGTTTATCAGTTATACATTTATCCAGAAATCCTTTTAATTCGTTTCCTATAAAAATTATTTGAATGTAATCCTTATCAGAAACTGCGAGAAATCTGATTCAATGTATTAATAATAATGTATATGTCACAATGAATGTAATAAATTGATGGTTATGCACAATCATCTATAAATGTGATAAATATTCAATTCACTTACGGAGGATACTTGTATTTTCAAACTTTGAAGACGAAAATGTATGGCAGGCAAACATTTGTCTATAGTGGGATCTGCATTACTTACCCCACACCTGTGAGTGGTTGAAAATTGAATATTTAATATAAGGGATTTGGTGTCCTATCACTTTTGTCACCTATGAATAAAGAAAAATTGTTTATGACCAAAACACTCAGGTGTGTATTTGGAAAAGGATAAAGAATCATAACGCTCATTACTACTACTACTACTACTACTACTACTACTACTACTACTACTACTACTACTAATAATAATAATAATAATAACACACACACACACACATAATAATAATTAATAATAATACTACTAATAATAATAATAATAATAATAATAATAATAATAATAATAATAATAATAATAATAATAATAATAATAATAATAATAATAATAATAATAATAATAATAATAATAATAATAATAATAATAAAAGCACTGAAGCAAATGATGTCATAAAATAGTTATTGAAATATTTTAAATTATGTAATTATTATTAATATAATAATATACATTATAATAATAATTAAAATATTTAAATTGAATTAGAAATATAATATAATGCAATATAATATAATATATAATATAATAAAAAATATTACATAAATATGCTAAAAATAAATTATTGAATATTAGATTATTGTCATTTTATCATTTTCATATAAATTATATTTCCTAAAAAAAAAAAAAAGTTTAGAAAATTGATTTTTGGGAACATTTCAGAAAAATGTTAATGGTATTTGGGGTATTTTTTGACAAGCTCCAACAACAAGGTCCAACGGGGTAGGGGGTTTCAATAATGGTAGAGGGTTGAAAGGTTCGTAACATCGAAATTTCTTCAGTCAGAAATTTATTTAAGCAGAGTTTTTGGTCCCATAACCGCAACTCGGTCTTACCTCCATATCTACATCCACACTAAAAATATATAGATTGGATTTGGTCTCACTATTCACATAAAAAAAAATCCACATAAAGACATAAAGAACTTTCCATAACTTAGAACCCTTCCCCCCCCCCCAATTCAAAACAATTAATAAGAAAGTAAAATAGAAAACAAAAGACGAAAAATGAAAAAAAAAATTATTGAATAAAGATATAAATAACAAGAAATTTTTTTATGAAAAAAAAGTTTATAATTACAAATTATTCTTTTCCTGATCTTACCGTTATATATATATATATATATATATATATGTATATATATATATATATGAAGCGGCGCATGAAAAACGCGAAAGAAGTTTCACGATAAATGCGAAAACGCTAAACACCCGAACGAGCGCGCTGGAACCCAAGTAATACC
>JABUQX010136712.1:0-15044 GCA_015478945.1 Trachelipus rathkii
GATAATGGGTGTTTAGCGTTTTCGCATTTATCATTAAACGCTTTCGCGATTTTTCGTGCGCCGCTTCATATATATATATATATATATATATATATATATATATATATATATATATATATATATATATATACCTATATATATATATATATATATATATATGGTGAAGGTTACATACCATAAAGGAAGGAAAACTATAGACTTTTAAAATATTTAAAAAAAAAGTTTACTATATATATGTAAGAACATGAAAATCAGTGTATTTAAAAAAAAAAAAAAAAAAATTTTCATTTTATATAATTGTTCTAAAGCTGGCTTTGTCGTGGTACTTTTAGATCGTGCAACATTTTTAATGGTTTGCGAGGTTTATATTTATTTTTATTTTTAAATAATGGGAACCCCAAGGGTATACCGCACCGATGTGAGTCAGAGTCTCTCGGCCTTCCGAACAGCAGGGTAGGACTATTCCCCACTCCGGGAGGAGGGTCTCCCGGAACCGCTCTTTGGTATTTGGGTGTGGGGTTCCTCCGCCCTCCCTACGGAGTTATGGAAAACGTCCCACCCCTCTGTTCCCCAATCCGAGGCTCCAGGCCCCTACTTGGCCATGTAAATAACATATATGCATTGTTTTACACATTAAATAGAGAAATCAACTCTATTTAAGATCATACCATGAGAAGAACAATGACCCAAATACCAAGGAAACGAGTTTCAGGGCCCTCCCAGAAATGGTCTGCCTGTCTCCCCAGTGCATCTTCCCTGCCATCGATTATATACCACCCTTAGATTCAGTAGTTAAAAAAATAAAAAATAAACTCTCATTATAAACTCATTAAAAATTATCTGATCTAAATACCACGACAAGCATGGAAACTATTACTATAAAAAAAAAAATTAAAATACATTACTTTTCATGTTCTACATATATATAATAAACTTTTCTTCTAAATAAAAGTTTTCTTAAAAGTCTATAGTTTTCCTTCCTTTATGGTATTAACTACCTATATATATATATATATATATATATATATATATATATATATATATGTATATATATATATATATATATATATATATATATATATATATATATATATATATATATATATTATATATATATATATATATATATATATATATAAATATATACTCTCTCTGCTATATATATATATATACCATATAACATATATATATATATATATATATATATATATATAACCATGCTACTACACCTACCACCAACTTCTTACCACTACCCTACTCTTCCACACCGCAAACGTAAAGCAATTATTTTATTCCAGACTTCGGCTCCGGCTAAGAGTTTCTACATTTGAAAATTGATGAGCACTTTTTTGGTAATATATTTTCACCTAAAAAATGTTTCTTGAAAAAACTTTATACCCAGGATTCAGCTCCGACTCCGGCTCCGGCTCTGGCTCCGACTAAGGTTTCTGCACTATTTTAAAATTGTTCAGCGTCTTCTGGTATAATTTTTCAAATTAAAAATATTTTCCGAAAAAATTTCATACTCGGCTCCCGCTCCGACTCCGATCCGGATCCGACTAGGAATTTGCACTATTTGAAAATTATTCAGCACGTCTTCTGACAATATATTTTTCTCCTAAAAAATATTTAATGAAAGAAATTCATACCCAGGATCGGCTCCGGCTCCGGCTCCACGGCTCCGGCTGATCCGACTTCGGCTTCAGCTTCGGCTCCATTCTGAGATTCTAACTATTTGTAAGTAATATTTCAGCACGTCTTGGCCAGCGTAAATTTTTCTAAAAAATATTTATTGAAAAATTTCATACCTAGGATCCGGTTCCGACTCCGGCTTCAGATCCGGCTCCGGCTTCAGATCCGGCTCCGGCTTCAGATCCGGCTCCGGATCCAACTACGCTGTACTATTTGAAAAATTGTTCAGTAAGTCATTTGACAATATATTTTTCACCTAAAATATATTTATTGAAAAAATTCATACCCAGGATCGGATCGGGCTCCGGATACGACGCTGGCTTCGGCTCGGATCCGACTAGGTTTCTGCGCACTATTTAAAAATTGTTCAGCATGTCTCCTGGCAATAAATTTTACCTAAAAAATATTTTTGAAAAATTTCATACCCAGGATCCGGCTAGGATCCGGCTCCAGATCCGACTTCGGCTGGCTCCAGCGGATCCGACTAAGGTTTCTGCACTATTTGAAAATTGTTCGGCACGTCTTCTGACGTAAATTTTTATAAAAATATTTCCCCGAAAAAATTCATACCCAGGATCAGGCTCCGGATACGACTCCGGACCCCAAATATGTTTCACACTATTTGAAAATTGTTCAGCACGTCTTCTTCTATTAAATTTTTCACCTAAAAAAATATTTCTTGAAAAAATTCATACCCCCTAGATCCGGATCCGTATTCGGATCAGCTCTGACTTCGACTTCGACTTCGACTTCGTCTCCGGATACGACTAAGGTTTCACACTATTTGAAAATTGTTCGGCGTGCAAAATATATTTTCACCCAAAAAATATTTCCCGAAAAAATTCATAACCAGGATCGGGCTCGGATCCGGTTCGGCTTCGGCTTCAGATCCGACTAATGTTTCTAGGCTATTTGAACATTGTTCAACGTCTTCTTGAAATAAATTTTTTCACCTTAAAAAATATTTTCTGTAAAAAAATTCATATCAGGATCCGGATCGGATCCCGGATCAGATCAGCTCCGACTTCCTTCGGCTCCGAGATTCGACTAAGGTTTCTGCACTATTTGAAAATTGTTCGGCGCGCTTCTGACAAAGTTTTCACCAAAAAAATATTTCCCGAAAAATTCATACCAGGATCCGGCTCCGGATCCGGCTCCGAATACGACTTTGGCTTCCGCTCCGGATCCGACCAATATTTCTACATATTTGGGAGCATTGCTCAACACGTCAACTGCAAAATAAATTTTTCACCTAAAAAATATTTTCTGAAGAAAATTCATACTTAGGATCCGGATCGATCAGGATCTAGCTCTGACTTCGGCTTCGACTCAGATCCGGCTAAGGTTTCTGCACTATTTAGAAGAATTGTTCGGCGCACGTCTTCTGACTAATAAATTTTTCACCAAACATATTTCGAAAAAATTCATACCCAGGATCCGGCTCCGGATACGACTCCGGAAACGACTTCGGCTCGGATCCGACTAATGTTTCTAGACTATTTGAGCATTGTTCAGCACGTCTTGTAAATAAATTTACCACTCAAAAATATTTCCTGATCGTATGGATCGGATCAGAATCGGATCACGGTATCGTTTTCAACTAAAACCGGATTCGACTAAGGTTTCTGCACTATTTGAAAATTGTTTGGCGTCTTCTGACAATAAATTTTCGCAAAAATATTTCGAAAAAATTTCATACCAAGGATCAGGCTCCAGATCCGGCTCCGGCTCCGGATGTGGCTCCGGATCCGACTAATGCTTCTAGACTATTTGAACATTGTTCTGCACAGTTCTTAGAAATAAATTTTCCACCTCAAAAAATATTTTCTCAATATTTTCTGAAGAATTCATACCCAGGATCGGATCGGGCTCCGGATACGACTCTGACTTCGGTTTCTGCTCCGGATTCGACTAAGGTTTCTGCACTATTTGAAAAATTGTTCAGCACATCTTCTTCTGACAAAGTTTTCACCAAAAAAATATTTCCCGAAAAAAATTCATACCCGGATCCGGCTCCGGATGCGGCTCCAGATACGACTTTGGCTTCGTGGATCCGACTAATGTTTCTACACTATTGAACATTGCTCAGCACGTCTTCTTGAAATAAATTTTCACCTAAAAAAATATTTTCTGAAGAAAAATTCATACCCAGGATCGGATCGGCTCCGGCACCGGCTGGCTCGGACAAGCCCTAAAATTTCACCACTATTTGAAATTGTTTGGCGTGGCTGACCGAATTTTCACCAAAATATTTCAAGAAAATTCATACCAAGGATCCGGATCCGGTTATGACTTCGGTTTCTGCTCGGATCCGACTAAGGTTTCTACTATTAACTGTTCAGCGCGTCTTCTGGCAGTAAATTTTTCACCTAAAAATATTTTTTAAAATTTCATACTCACAAATCGGCTCCGGCTCGGCTCCAAACACAGCTCTGACTTCGACTCCGCTCCGGATCCGGTTCCGGATCCGACAGGATTCTGCACTATTTGAAAGTGTTTAGTACGTTTTCTGGCAATAAAATTTTCATCTAAAAATTATTTCTTGAAAAAAATTTATACACAGGATCTGGCTCCGGCACCGGCACCAGCACCAGCTCCGGCTCCGGCTCCGGTTCCGGCTTCGATTCCATTTATTTGACTGAGTAAAATCCGAAAAATGGGTGGGAGGTTGAGAATATGAAAAAAAATAGATTTTCTATAATTATAAATAAAACTTTTTTTTAACCTCTAAGCCAACCTGGAATTACAATTTTGACTGGAATTGAAATTTTTTAGTTCGACACCTCTCTAAATAAATTTCTGTATCTAAAAAACCATTTAGAATTTTTAAAAAATAATTACACCATGATGTTCAGGAGGAATTTTTCTAATAATCTAGATAATAAAAAAAAATGTGAAAATTTTGATTTTGACTTCAAAAAGTAGAGGGTCCGAGGATAAAGTCTCCCCTTAAAAATGGCTTCCCATATGTCTGATCTTTCTAATTGTGATAGGGAAAATATAGTATTTTTCAAAACCACATAACTACAACATCTTCTTTGAAAGGAAATACAACTTAAGTCTTCTTCTACAATTAATATTCTTGCTATTTCCTCTCCTCGGGATCTTTCTTGGAAGAATCACTCTGATCCTTTTACCAAGCAAGATACGAAATGATTAGTTTTCTATTGCGTTTACATAATTTGTTCGCACCACCCCAGTTACTTACTCTTCACAAAGATGCTGCTCTTAATTGCATGAAGTATGCACTGCATATCTTAGATGGTTCTACTCACACAGTCCTTCTCGAAGTCTTGAGTCCAAGGATTAGTTCTCTACATATCAGTTCTCCCTTCTCACAGACTCTCTCCAATCTCTTTTCTCTATAAAATTCCTTCATCAATCTCTAATACTATTGTAATTACAACAGATCATGCTCATCCAAACTCTCTAATAGCAGACCTCCTTCTTTGAGGAGAGATCTTGGGCTGGTCTTTTTACGTACTCATTCTTTCTCTGTCCAACTCTATGACTCCAAACTTAACTGCAATGCTCATTCTTACAAGTACTCAACAAGTTAATCTGAAACAATCTCTCTTCACCTATTTTATCCACTTGAACTAATTTAAGCACTTTCAAACGTCTTGTATCTGTTCAAGTCAGTCTGTGATTAATTAAATGCGGAACTGACCCTCTTCAACTCTGTTGAATGTCATATAAGTCTCTGACCTTTCCCACCAGGGGACTTATATATATATATATATATATATATATATATATATATATATATATATATATATATATACTATTATATATATATATATATATATATATATATATATATATATATATATATATATATCTCTTTCATAATATATATATATACTGCTTCTATATATACTCATATATATATATATATATATATATATATATATATATATATATATATATATAAATATATATATATATATATATATATATATATATACTCTATATATATATATACCTTTATATATCGTATATATAACATATATATAACATATATATATATATATATATATATATATATATATATATGCTATATATATATATATCACAGTGCATGTCCCCATTGTTCACCACATGATTGTCCTAAGAGACCTTGTCTATATGACACGATCCCCAATCCACGCTGTGAGTGCTGTCCTGTTTGCCTAAAGGTAAGTTCATAATTAAATATACTTAAAATCCTGTTTTCTTCTAGCTAAGTAATCTACATAAAATTTTTGAAACAGAAAGATTAATTATTTATGTGTGAGAATGAGAGTGCTTGTTGAAATCCATTCCTTAATCAGATATTTGGTTAAGAGTCTGGAGCAAGAGTTGTGCCATGTTTCATACCCCTCAGGTCCCTTGATGATATAATTATTACAATTGATTAATCTATATTTTTTAACTTTCATTAAAATATTCATAAATATTTGTTTATTGTTATTTACAATTAAAAGAGAGAAAGCAAAGATTTGGTTTCGTAGTTACCATTGGATTTTGGAAAAAGGAAGTTCGGTATTCAAATTAATGGTCAACATGAACCGATACACGGCGCTTGAAAGCGTGTTGCCAGGCCAAAAGAAGTTGGGAAGATAGGATAAGCAATTATACCTGCCTCTACCAGTGGACTACGTGTAAGAATGAGCATAGCGGATAAGTTTGTGGTCAGAAAACTGGACAGATAACGGTTGAGACTGTGTGAAAAGACGAGTTACACGTGCTCCCCTCAAAGGAGGAGAAGGAAGGAGGGGAGGAGGAGGAGGAGGAGGGAGGAGGAGGAGGAGAAGGAGGAGGAGGTAAAGTGACTAGGGAGTTCAGAGGAGTAGTCCTCATTGTAATGAAAGTAATACTAAAATAAGAGTGACCAAATTTTATAAATCGAAAACCCTAGACTTCAACCTTTTTAGGATTTGTATATGCTAAACCACTCCAGATGTACGATGCATATTCTTTACAAGGGTGAACAACGCCCCTATCTTGAGGGAGCAGCTGTGGTTGTAAGAAAATATTCTGAAGGGCCCTAGAAACTCAGCACCTTAGGAGCTTACTTAGTGAAAGATAATGTGATCCTTTCAAGGAAGAACACGAGAAAATGTAATGCTCATTAAATATTAAGAAGTAATGAAGGGTTGAGTTCTGTGTTTTCGAAGTTGTTATTGTGTGGAAGATAATGCTTAGTAAATATATGAAGAAATTGAGTTTACATTTTTTGATATTGATATCAATTTTATTTCCTTTGGCCCAACTAAAAATACAAAGAACATCAATGTTAGTTGCTCCAAGACCACCCTAATGGCATTGAATACATGCTGATGAGTGGGTCGTTTTTTAAATCGAAAGAATTAATAGAGGGAATAGTCGTCGGCATAAGAGTGAAAAGGAGACGAGGTGACAGCTTAAAAATTATTAATAAAAAGCAGAAAAAAAAGAGTTGAGGAAGGAACAAAACCCTGACGAAAACTTTATTGAAAGATTTAAATAATGAACGAAAGCAGTCTACAGCTGGAACACTATAGAGCGACAGGAAAGGAAATAAGAAAAGAATAGATTTCGAAGGAGGGAAGTTTCGAAATAAACATTTTGTGTCTGATTCTTTCGAAAGCTTTTGATACTTCTGGTGTCACAGAAAAAGATTTCTATTAAATGCCGAAAAGCAGAAGACCAAGAATCAGAGTGAAGGGAAAGAAGATCACCAGTTGAGTGTTTTTTACGGATGCTATGCGGGCGATCTCAGGCAATTTAGAAGATTTAAGGTGTTTCAAAATCTTGCTATTAAAATATATTCAAAAACTTTGGGAAAATAATGGTTAAAGTGATAGCAAAATAGTTAGAGAGGGTTGAAAATCTCTTTCAACCCTTTCTGCGGCACCGGTTGAATGAACTAACGCTTTCATTAGGATAAAAATTTTGAAGTTAATGAAGAGAGACAAAATAGCTACCTTACCAAAGGGTTCAAGATCGGAATCTGAGGTTTTGAGAATAGTAGGATGGATACAGTAAATATTAAGTTCATAGAGAGTAGGAAAACATTTAGAAGGAATTAAAGGTTAGGCATGAGTTGGATGAAGGTGGAGGAAGGGAATAGCTCCTGAAACGACTAGAAGGGAGTTAGGGTCAAAGACTTGAGAGAAAGTTTAAGCTTTAGCAAAAGGTAAAACAGAAGAATTACCGTCAGAAGAAACAATATGATGGAAGATTAAGAAGCAAAATTAAGAGCTGAAATCTTTTGCAGAATGTCTGAATAAGCGTGAGGAAGAAGTTCCAGAAAGATTGTTACATTTTCTACGGAAGAAAAAGAGTTCTTGGTAATGATCTGAACGATTAATTGATGAATTATAATAGGCATGAGTAAATGAAATATACATTCCATACAGCTCTCATAATTTATAAGCGATCTTACAAACTCTAGATGATAAAATAAGCTTTTTCTCCTAATGTAATATTAGCAGCAATAATAATTAATATGAGTATTTAGAGATATCAGAAAGTTTGGAGAGGTAAGTTTGTACCAGTTAGCGCAGAACGCGAGAGACTAAAGCATAACAAACGTCTCACATAAATATATATTAATATATACTAAGTTATCCTATTGATCATATATGTTATATTAGTATATTAATAACAATAAATGATAATGACGGAGTAATGTATGAGACCACATTAAGATTATGAATAGCTCGAACAGGTCAATATACTTGTCAAATTTTATTCAGTTCGAGAAAATCGTCAATTTTACTGATCGGAAAGTTTTACTGATATATACTTGATTGATCAAATCGTAATGTCTAGACGGGCCTTTGGATATACTGCATCGTTTTGCCCATTCCCTCTTTTATACAAAATAACATATTGAATATATCATACTTTTACAGACTATTAAACTATCCGTTCTTGATTATCTATTATTCAAGTATGCCAAGGATACCAGAATGTGAGCATTCGAGTATTTGGATGCGGATTCCGATTTTTAAAATACTAAAAAATTTCTTATCTGATCTCTATATCTCTCTAACACCACTCTCTTTCTAGCATTAATTGAATATAATGTATTAAAAAAAGAGTATAGTAAATATAAAACAAAAAAAGAAACAGTAATTTTTGTGTTATGTTATTAATATTATATATAATATATAACTATAGTAGTACTAAAATAAAATATCTGAAGTACTTAATAATTAGATTCGTGATAGAGTAATAATGTACATTGTAGATCAATATTATAACTATACCTAGTAATTAAGTAATTACTAATATAATATTATAAATATGAATATTTATAACAAAGAAAGGTATGAGTGGGTATAACGGGTTTGTAGTTCTGCGTAATCTAAAAATCGGTGTTTGGTTTTTTAAAGCCTAAATTGATATTTTCATGAATGAATTGGATGTGTAAGAGCCACTCCGCTCATCCACTTTGAGTTCTATATGATATATAAAACACATTGCCAAGCTTATTAAACCGAGGTTATATGTAATAACTTAGACGCAGAACGTTATTTCGGTTGTTTTTGTCTATAAATAAATCGTTTTTGAGCGTGATATTTACGAAAACTATACAAGTATAAGAGACCAAGAATCAAATGTTATTTGTATACGTAAAAATTATCTAATCAAAAATATTCAGGCATTTTTTCATGGTGAACACATACAATACATTAACAAAATCTTATCAAATTTAAACCTAACGTAATATAGTGTACACAAAAACAAATAATTAAAACGAATTTAAATAGTATTAAAAAAAAGATAGAAGATATACACAGAAAGCACATAATATTAATAACATATAGATAAAGTGCTAGAGGTTTGTCAGGTAGGTTTTATTCAAGTCTTGTCTAACAAATGGGGGATCGAAAGATATTAAAAAAAAAACGATGTATCGGAAATAAATACATGTCTATTTCGTCACAAGAGACCGATTGATCGCATAGCCTTGAATATAATATATATATACAATAATATATAGATTTTATATATAACTTTATCGTTAATCACTAATAAAATTATAAATATTACATAATAGATATCTATACAAGAATATAGTAGTGGGTAAGGTATATAGTTATACTATAGTAGAGAGGCATAGTTTTGTAATATCATACTTAGTAATGATTACTTATATAGTATTATTTACTATATCTATATCCTATTTAATTAGGTATGTAAAAATACTTTGGTTACTACGTTTTTCGTACTGATATTTATTATGAAAATTTTATTATCTTACACACTGATAGCTAATATAAAAAATCCTTAAAATTAATATAAATTTATCATATAAAATTATCTTAACAATCTCATAGTATGTTATAAAATAGTTCACAACGTCAAGTATAATTATTTATCACAAAAGTCACCAGAATATAAATGAGATTATTATTATACTAAGACACAAGTAGAGAGTTAAAAATTTTCAAATATTATTTATATATAGTTAAATAATATAAACTATTATATATGTTTTAACATTAACAGTAATACATAAACTAAATAAATAAATACGTTTTTGTGTTTTACTATTAATATACAAAATATGAATACTTAATCAATATTAGATTTAATCCAGATCTAAATTAATAGATCTTCATAATATGAAGAATCAATAGATTCAATAGATAATTAAGCATACCAATAATCAATATATAGATTCACATAAATAGAGGGGTGTGAAAGAGGGTATATTAGCACATGTGCGTGAACAAGAGTTCTGATTATAACTATTAATAGAGAATTTACTTTAAAAAGATATAATTTCTTAATATAATATAGTATTTATAAAAATAAATTAAAATTTATATTTGACTAAATATATTTTATTTATTAAAAAGGGGTATATATAATATAAACAATAAAAAAATATCAGTAAGTATAAATAGTTTTGCGGTAAGCTTAGCATTATTAACCAGCCCACAAAATCACTCGTATGAAGATCAATCTGGATAAAAAAGGAAATGCTGAGCAATATATTTTATTGATTTTTTCAGGAATTCTGGTATATTTTATAACTGAGAAATGTTTAAATAAGATTTATACTTTAAATTTCGGAGTCGTATGAGGAAGCTCCTTGATTAACCAGAGCCTGAGTACACCGTCGATGACAAGCACAAAGTCTTACCCAAAATAAATAAAGTGTTTAGAGATGGAGATTTAAGTTGTTGAGCGAGTTATCACCGACATATATCAATTTTGATTCTATTCCCGTGGTGATGTGAGAGTGATGAGAAATCATTATGCCTTCAACCATAATCAATCTAATACCCTCTCTAGATTACAAATTGAGATGACCTAAGTAGAACACCTGTTGCCTCCATATGGAGAAGAGTTACTTGGTGTTGACCTTTAGACATGACAGAGAAGTATGGGGAAATAGAGAGGCAGTACGAGTGCTATGATATATATGAGTGATATAACGGTTTCAGAATTTATTAATCTTTTGTTTGTTAACTAGTTGGAGGGTTATATTTGATTAGAGCATAACTATACGAACACACAAGAGGTTTAATTTTTTAAGTCACACCAACAACACCACAATCAACAATATAATAGTAAATAGTATATAAATATTTTTATAATAATAAAGAATATGAAAACATAAATATATATATATTTAATAATATTAAGTAATATTAAAAAAATTTATATAAAATTGAAAGCTAAAATAAAGTAAAAATATACATATGAAGAATAAATGAAAAATATTTAAAACACTTAATTATAAAAAATAAAAGTTATAGAAAATTAAAAATAAAAAAAATAAAATATAAATAAAGCAAAAATTCAAAAAAATTTAAAAATTTAATAAATAGTAACATCTAGACACAACACATAATAACAATAGCAAAAAGGAAAGGTTTAAATGATAATATAACAAGTTATAGTGGATGCTACTTACACAAAACAAACAACACACACAAAAAAAATCAACACAAAATAAAAAAAATTATTTACTTAAATTAATCACTACAACATGTGATAAGTTTACATGAATGCTCACTATAATATTAAATATGAACGGTCATTAGGAAATCCCAACAGGCAATGTCGCCTGACTTGACTTATGATATATATATTATATATATTAATTATATATTTATATAATATTATTAATATAGTTATATATATATATATATTAATATATATTATAAATATTATATTAATATATTATATAATATAACTATATATATATATTTATATATATATATAATATATATATATATTAAATATCATGTGATAATTAGGTCTATTAACACTCGAGAACACTACACACATACAATCACACATATTATATAGAACACACCCATATGATAATACTACAACATATATATTTAATTATATATAATATATATATATGTTTGTATAGGCTGTTATGTTGTATTAGTGTGTGTTAGTATGTAGTTAAAACCAATAGTTATGTGGTATTTATATGTGGTGGGAACATTAATTATATAATATTATATATATATATATGTTTTATATATATAAATATTATTAGATAAATTAATATGTTTAACACGTAACAATCATTATATATTATTATATATATATATATATAGTATATATAATAAGATATATATATAATATAGATATACAGTGTATGTGTGGTGTGTGGTGTGTGTGTGCTGGTGTGTGTTCGTGTATAGACCTAATTATCCAATATATTATAATATATAATATTATTATACTATATATATATGATATATATATATATATATTTATATATATATAATAGTATTGTGTGTTGGTTGTGTGATGTGTGTGTATTGTGGTTAATAGACCGTAATTTCTCAATGTAATATATAATATAATATATATAATATAAATATATATAATAATAATATAATATATATATATATATTATATATAGTATATATATAATATATATAGTATATATTATATAATATATATACATGTGTGTGGGTGTTGTGTGTGTTGTGTGTGTGTGTGTGTGTACTGTGTGTTTGTATTGCTTAACTTTTCAAAATTATTATATACTATTATATAATATATATTATTACTTTATATTATAGTATATATATATATATATATATATAGTATATAAATAATTATATATATACTATCTATATAATAATATACAAATGTATTGTGTGTGTGTGTGTGTGTACTGTGTGTTTGTATGTGCTTATAACATATCCCCTTTTCAGAAAACAAATGATATATGACCTTACCCATTTACTGCTTCGTAATGTGTATTTCCCTTCTGTTCATGGTCAAAGGTCAAAAGAATTATGGGAACAGGTGTCTGTCTATCTGTTAATACAAGGGGTAAAAAATTAATATGCAGTGACTTCTATCATATAAAATCTCACCGCGCGAAAAAATTGAAATCGTAGAAAAACGCATAAACTTCCGTTTTAAAACGCGTAAAATGGCGGTCACGAGGACTCAGCTCTGGATCGGAGGTGCTCCGACTTGCCGGCTCCGACATTCCGAATAAAAATCTAGTCGGTTAAACAAAATATCAGAATTCCTGAAAAAAATAAATAAATATTACCAGCATCCAAGATTTTCCCGTAAATCTGCACCTGCTGGAATGCTGGAAAATGCTCAGTTCGCAATCTATACTACTGATAATATATATTAATATACTATATCTTATCATATTATATATATATATATATAACATATGATTATTTATTATGGTTATTTATGTAATATATGCTCTATATCCTATTATTCATTTATATATATTGAAATATATTAGTGTACTAGTTTTATATACGTATATTATGAAAATTATAACCACTTCTATCAAGAAATCTTTAATTTTTATTTCACATTCAACAACATTATAATATTATGACAGTTTGTCAGTTTTTACCAAATGTTGTTGTATGTGAAATAAAAAATTAAACGATTTTATATAGGTATAGAAAACTACATTTTCATAAAAAACTATCAGTTTACGAATAAAGTAAAAGTTTCTTAAATATATATATAGTATATATATTATAATAATTATATATA
Source organism: Trachelipus rathkii (assembly GCA_015478945.1). Classification (NCBI taxonomy): domain Eukaryota; kingdom Metazoa; phylum Arthropoda; class Malacostraca; order Isopoda; family Trachelipodidae; genus Trachelipus; species Trachelipus rathkii. Next base: position 13,687 of record JABUQX010136712.1, read on the forward strand.
GTATTATATTATATATATATATATATATATATTTATATATAGTAATAAGTTATACTATCTTAAAATTAATAATAGTTGAGTAATAATTGAGTTGAGAAATAGCTCAGAAGAAATATCGATATTTATTTCCGATAATCGTTTTTTTTTTTATATTGTCTCTCCCCCATGTAAGAAGACTGAAAAACCTCTGCCACATCTCTCTCAGTATTAATATATCCCATCTACTTATATTTTTTTATATTTAAATTCGTTAGTTACCTTTCTAAATAGGATTATGTAAGTTTGTTAAGTATGGCACAGAAAATCTGTGTATATGTACAAAACATAATGGCTTATATTTTTCGAAAGTAAAGGAAATATAGACAAACACCGAATACGTTTATCCTTATAAATAATATCGTAATTGTGCAATTTTTTTATTAAAACAATGCAAAGTGAACTACAGACAAAAATAATCAATTAACTTTAAAAAAAATATCATTTTTTTCAAGATTTTGCAATATATAATTATAATATATGTATTATATATATATATATATATTATATATATTAATAATATATATATATATATTAATATATATTATTATTATATTATTTATATATATATATATGGATACTATATATATATAGAGAGGAGAGAGAGGAGAGAGAGGAAATGAGAGAGAGAGCGAGAGAGCAGAGAGAGAGAGAGAGAGAGGTCTGGCTCTGAAAATGAAACAAGAAGGAGTTAATAGTCTGAAAAAGTATATATGTATGAATATATATATATAATCTATATATATTATATTATATTATATATAATATATATATATATATATACTATATATATATATATATATATATATTACTTATAGTAGTACTATATATTATCAGTATAATATATATATTAATGAGAACGTTATGCCAGTTTGGTCTCTAACCTGGTCAAACTCCTGCATACCAATTTTTCCTGCATATCCATATATTAATTGATTGCAGTTTCATTGGAAAAAGGTTCCAATCCGGCAGAGGCTTTGTAGATGGTGCATAAATGAGGGCTAAGACTGTTATGGATTATATTTCTTTACTTCATGCCTATTAATAATTCAAATTCATCATTATCGTGTCAGATGATAATAAAACTTGTTTCCGTAGAAAATGTAACAATCTTTCTGGAACTTCTTCATCACGCTATTTTCAGGAAATCTGGCAAAGAATTTCAGCTCTTATTTGCTTTTAATCTTCCGAGTCCTATGAGCGGTATGTTTCTTCTGACGGTAATTACTTCTGTTTTCACCTTTGCTAAACGCTTCAACTTCTCTCCAAGTCTTTGCCCAACTCCCTTCTAGTCCGTTTCAGAGCTATTTCCCTTCTCCACC
>JABUQX010136714.1:0-25834 GCA_015478945.1 Trachelipus rathkii
TATATATATATATATATCAGACAGAGAGAGAGAGAGAGAGAGGAGCAGAGAGAGAGAGAAATTTGCTAAAAGTTTTAGTGGTAATCCTCATCGTCATCGTCATCGTCTCGTCATCATCATTACCCACCTTCTCTCGTCATCTCATCTCACTGCAAGAAATTTCAAAATCGTCCCATCACTAATATAGTATATATATATATATAATTATATAGTATAGATAATATATATATTAAGATATTATTATAGATATATATATATATATATTATAAATATATATATATATAGTAATATAGATAGTAATATATATAGTACTAATTATATATAGATATATAATATATTATTAGCTATATATATATAGATTTATTATTTAAACTAAAATGACTTCTCACAAAGCTTAAAATTTTATTATGTAATATGCCAAGTGTTCCTTTTATTGTTCTTGATGAAGACATTCATTGAGAGCAGTTGTTTTCTTTTTAATCTCAATAGTAGCAGAGCTTTATTGCAAGAAAGTGAAGAAGATGACTGAATCAGAAAAAGAAAAAAACAAAAGAACTCTTAGAGAAGAAATAAGTACAACAAAAGCGGAAGGAAAAACTAATGGGGAAGGAGATTAGAAGCCGCGAAGCAGACTAGGGAGAAAAAAATAAACACAGAAGAGAAAGAGACAAGAAAAGGATGCAGACTACCAAAGAGAAGGAGTTTACAGAAGAAAAGAAAAAGGAAGGAGACGCGCTTAACAACAAGAGTGGTTCAAGCTCTTCAGGGGCATTGAAGGTGTGAGAGATCATTAGGTGGAGGAGGCTGCGAAAGAGAAGAGGAGATTTATGCTAAAGCTAGATAAGAGTGAAACCCTATGGTTGTTGAGTTAGGAACATCCTTGTGTGCTGTTATGTTAGTATGCTGAGCATCTCGAATAAGTGTCTGAGTTTAACATATTTAGGATAAATGTTGGATGTAAAGGGAACGGATAAGCTAGATGTACTAGCGCAAAGTGTGAATGGCCAGGAGTGCTGCTGCCAAATTAAATCATTGTGGATGTAAATGCCGACAAAGTCTTGGAGTGTGCTTAGGATCTACCTGAGGTATGTTGTTACACTGTGTATGAAGAGTATATAGTGAGACTATGGTCTGGAATAAGAGGTGTAGATCTAAAGTTCATTGTTCAGATGGACAACTAGATGGACAATCTTAGGGCGTTTTAGGTGTGAAAGAATTGATAAAATGAGAAATGATATATAAGAGAATGCTGTAGCGTGTGCAAGAAAGCGGAAAGGAGAGAATAAATGCAAAGCTACATTGAGTGTGGCGCTTGGTCTCATTTGGCAAAGATGCGATGCATAGTCAGTGGTTAAGCGAATGTATAGTGGTGAGTCGCTGGCGAATCGACCTATCTGGAGACAGAAGAAAAGTGCGATAGAGTCTGATAGAATGCCGTGAAAGAAAAATTGAGTTTGCCTAATAGCCAGTCGCAGTAAGAAAGCGTGCCCCAATAATAGGATTGAATGGCAGGCTTTGTAATGGTATGTTGTGGCCCACACTGGCCAAGGATGTACGATACCCTCCCCCCCCCCACCCCCCCCACATTGGCAGATCCATTAGAGTGTTCTGGCGCGTTACGTGATAGCTATAGGCTGGATTTCTGACATGCAATGATTCTACTAAAAGTAGTAGAGGAGCCGGTAAGCTGCCTTTCTTTCTACTTGTCTTATCGATAGTTCTTCAGCTACTATTATTGTTCCGCGTGCTATGTTTTCACCTTACCCCCAGTCTTAGGCAAAGAAGCAGTAGGAGAGTATGACATATATATATAGCTAATATATAATTTAAATATATATATATAATTATTATATTATATATATATAATATATATTAGATAATAGATTTTCTATATATAATATATATAGGTAAGTAAATAGTAGTATATATATAGAAATATATATTGTTTTTTCTGCGGCTCAAGATGCCTCAAAAAACGCTGGTATTATCGTCTACACAAGGATTACAGTAATGGACTTGAGCGTTGCAGAGTAGTCAACACTTAATAGAATTGATTGTAATTTAGTTTAGCCAACGCAGAAACACATGAATATGCCAGATTGAATTAAGCGTTCCACTTTTTTTCTCTCTTCGAGTGGGACAATATGTAGCTCGTTCCAACACAGGAATATATTTTATATAGACCAGTTGTGCCCTCAAACTGAGGTCGATCGCGATGAGGCCTGTGCCGCGTGTCCGATCGGAAAATCCCAGCTCATGAAGAGAGCTATTTTAAAAGGTTTTGAGTCTATCCCCCGCCGCATAGGATGGTGATTACGATAATTTTAGTCATTATTTTACGACTATTTTATTGTTGGTGTGTATTATGTTTAATGTTATATCTCTTAAGTACTGTATATCTTATTTGAGTGCAGGGTGGCTAAAAAATAAATTTTAACAGTAGCACAGAAGGAAATGATGAAGTCGTCAATTAAAGTCCGCGGAAATTTTTTTTTTTTTTTTTTACTAAAGAAATAGGATAGAAAAATGCATGACAGTTCTCAATCATGGTCAATCTGCGGTGAAAATTATTTTTGTAAGAGCGGAGCTATATCTATATATATCTGAGTACGATTATATTCCTGAGAAAGGAAACGAGCATTTCAAATACGAAATAGCTAAAGTGTGTAACAGAGCTATGTGTTATGAAGAATAGTTAGCAGGATTTGTGTTATGTATATTGGTTTTTGTTTGTCATATGCAAGTGGTGTTCCATCTGGATTTCATGTGAATTCCCTTGTATCTAGTCTAAACTGGCGTAACGAATTTGCGATCATTTAATGAATGATTTAAGGTGGTGTAGTCTAAGAGTATTCATAAGCATAACCTTTTTATTATCTTGGGTATGATAATAAAATAATCTTGATCAAGCACGCACATGTCAGAGCTTGTACACTCGGCTTGTGCAATAATAAAATGGACAGAAGTATTATGTTCTTGCAATTTAAAGTTAATCTTCAACTGTCCCCCCATCGACCGTTACTAGGCGTGTGAAAATATATATAAGGACAAATAGAGAAACATTAACCTATGTATCAGATGGAGCAATGGTGTATTGTTGCGACGATATTTTTCTCTTACAGTTGAGAGTCCACCGATGCAATTTCTGCACATGCCTGTTTTCAAATGTTGCTGTTGTGGGGTTGTTTTTATTATGCATGAATTCGTAAGACTATATGGATGCAAAGAAGATATTTTTTAACAATGATTTTTCTCGTTAAAGAACGTACTCCAGGAAAAGATATTTATGTCATTTCTTAAGTTTATAGACTCGACTAAAATGCTGTTGCATAAACTTGTGTGTATAACCACAGATGGAGACCCGACCATGACAGGCAGTATAAAGGATTCATTGCATTATGCCAACCTAATGATAATTTTCCCAACTTTTTTTCCTCCATTGTATAATACACCAACAAGCACTTTATGGCAAATGTATAGGAGGATGTAATGACATAGCCATTAAGATAGTGAATTCCATAACGAGCGAGAAGCCTTTACAGCGGCCCACCTATTTCAAGGGTACAGTTGAGAGTGACGGATTGGCATGTTGATTACTCTTCAACCAGATGTGGTCATAAGTCATGGAGATTTCAGGAAAAGATTCCAAGGAGTACTACCCGCAAAATTTTTTCCTGGCAAAGAAGTTATCGAGGGGTGTGTGAAATGCTCAAAAATGAAAAATGGCTCAAACGAATTAGCATTCCCTAGGGGATATAACCAAGATCTAATCGGGAATTAATTTGAGCTTCAAGGAAAAAAGACAGAAACCTCCAGCTGATGAGCCCCACATCAATAAACGCCCATTTTAAATGCAATGTCAGAAGTGCAATTACTAATTGCACAACTAAAAGAAAAAAAAATTTAAGAACTTTCCTTCTTTCTTTTGCAAAAGAATGAATCGACAAGGGCAGTTATAAGCCTATGAAGCCGAGCTAGAAAAAATTCTTGATCAATTTAAAGCCACATGCAATATAGCAAAAGCTAGAGGCCGAACTTCTAGCATCATGACTACCCCTTCTGCTTGCCTGCCCGACGTGCCCAAGAAGGCCTTCGAAAATTTCATAGCCTATTTGAACATGAGATGACTAACCAGTCGCAAAACGAAGCTTGTAAAGCTAATCTCTGAATAACCTCAAAGCTGAGAACTGCAAACAAGTAATTTCTGGCTGTTATTCCAAAGATAAAAAATCCTTGTTGGAAGAAATAGCACTTCAGTAACCAACCGCTTTCTTTGCGCGCCGTCAAACATATTGTGTGAGTTCTGAAGTTTTTCAAATGAAAATAACCAAAGCTAAAAATACCTTGCTCCATTTACAGATGATCACTTAATGCTTAATGTCGTGATTTAGCAATAAGTAGCTACACGCCACTTTTTGAAATACGCAGAGGATCACCAATGCCAATGCCTCGTCATCGAGGTATTAGTCATTGGGCCGACCAAAAAAAATTCCACTCTGTTTGGTATTTTACTATCTGCAAAAAAATCGTATATATTTACCCGCGACATGCGAATACGTAGTTTCTACCTAAGAAAGTATACTTAAAATTTTTCTTCGCAAGATTCTTTAAAAGTTTGTTGGTCAATCTTCATAGGCAAAAGGTGTGAACACCACGTGAATAGTTGACTAAGTCAGCGTCAGTAGAAGGATCAATGGAATCGACTGCCCGGAGCGGTGAAGATCGATAAATAATATACTGGAAGATTACGTAAATCCACAATCATCATAATGAAGCCAAAGATTGATTCAATATACGAATTATAAAGCCCCAAAAATAAAAAAAAACTACTAGGAAACTCGAAAGCTAACACTAAAGAAAGAAGCTCTGCACTGACTGCAAAAGTATAATCAAAAAATATTTACATCTGCACATTCATTTGTCCACTCACGAATGCTATATACCTTACCATATGATTACTATATGCCAAGGCCATGCACCATTACGATGATATGACGATGTGGGTTTTCAGCAAAGTAAACTTAGCTGCGCAAGAAGAATGAGGATTTGGATATGTAGACTTTGATAATTCATGGCCGAAATTGCAAGACATCTCATCACCCCCATTCAAGAATCACACCAAGGCAACATCATCAAAAAAATGCAAGATTACATCATCAAGGTAGCAAAGTATAATTACAAATTTGCAATCTATGTTGAAAGAAGAGATGAGCTTACGAAAAACATAGGAATGCCTGCCACAGAGAGAATCTTCATGGTCGCGATGAAAATTGGCACCCAAGCTTCTTCCTATATTATCTCATCTTAATAGTGCTCTAAAGCGAAAGGGCCAAGATAATTAAAGTGATATATTTAATCTATTAATTACTATATTATCAGGATATATTTTAATCTATAACACTAATTCTTGGAGTCTTGTTTCAACAACAGAATCTAAATGAAGTTGTATATATATAACCTTAGATTATTGAGGAATTATTTCAACAACGCAGTAACGAGCGCAGCAGATGGACAGGTAAGTTAGATTGAGATTTTTTGAACGGAGATCAGATTGTCTTCGAAAAGAAACCTGGGAAGTACGAAAAAGAAGTTAGTAAAGAAAAAGCTTAAAGTTTGTGGAGTAAAAAAGTAAACAAATAAAATACGAAGGAAACCCGTGAGAGAACACGGTAAGTAGAAACTACTTTTGAAAATTTGTAGGTTAAAAATATGAAAAAGTTTATAAGTTGGAACTAAGTGGAAAATTTGTAAGTCAAAATTGAGTAAAGATTTATATTTTAAAGTAAAAGAAATTTTGGATTGATTTTTATTGAAGTTATTATGTGTATTTTTAGGGAGTCGGTTTGGGCGAGTAAATTCAAAGCGAGTTGCGTTCCGAGATTAATTGCTTGGCATCATCGGACTCATCTTGAAGATTTGCAGTTGACGAGTCAAGGAGACTTGTTCGGGACGCATAAGGATGGGGTTAATCTTAGATTAGTGAAATAGTCCGATCGTCTTGAGTCAGGAGAATCGGCCGTAGCTGGATTCTGAAGAGATCGAGTTTGGTGTTATTGATCATTGGTTGAAGAAAAAGTATTGTAAGTTGTATTTGTCATACTAACTGGAATATAGTCAAGTTGAGTCTAAAAACAAAGACGATACATCTATGTAAACATCACAATGGCCGATGCCTAAGGTTACGAAATAATAAGTTGAAAATTAGGTTATTAGAATTGTAGGTTTAACGATAGCTACTGTTATTTTATAACAAGATTTGTAGCCTTGTTTATTGGTTCCAATAATTTTATTATTGAAGGGTTACTGTGAATATGTTTGAATTTTTAGAACAATTTTAAAGAATTATTACGTAAGAGAATTTGCGAAATTGAACATTAATTTATATTTGTGAATTATATATTTTTAAAAATCATTGTGTGTTTAAAACCCTTTTTCCTCTTATTCATTATTGCAGAGAAATAACTATTTTGAGTTGATTAAGGTTAATCGATATTTATATATCGATAGGTAAAATAGAAGAATTAGTTTATAATATTTGCTTGGTGTCTTCTGTTTTATTTGAACATATTAAAACACAGAAAAGGACTGGAAGAACTGTTTCAGTGATAGCTCGTAGCTGTTGGGAACCTACCCTTTCTGAAGAAGGTACTTCTGCAGTAATTGAGGAGAAAGGCAAAATGAATCCGTTAAATAAATGGGAAAATCACAAAAAGTGTGTGGTGTGTAGATTACCCACACACTTCGGGGCAGACTGTCCATTAAAATGGCACTGTATAAAAAGAAAGGAAGTGAGTAAAAATTTGGGATGAAGTAGCAGGGGGTTTTAGAACTGATGAGGAAAAAAGAAAATAAACTGGGAGGAGAAAAGAGCAAAAATAAAGAGGGCAATGGAAGAGATAAAGGAGAATAGAGATTATAGAGAATAGTGGAGGGGACAATTTAAAGAGAAGAAAGATTGACAAAAGGGGGTATAGATTAAAGTATGATAAGAACTTTTATTTTATTTTATTATTTTGTTGTTCCTCGAAAAAGGAAAAAAGAAAAAAAAAGGAAAAGGGAAAGTTTTTTTTTCTCGATTGTTTTTTGTATGATTTTTATTAATTTTTGTTGTTTGTGTTTATTTAAGGTTTAGTCTTTTTAAGCTAGGTTCAAGAACAGTTTTAATTATTTTATTAATCCTGGGTTTGTAGTAGGAGGATAGCTCGGCTGGTATTAATATAGCATGCGAGTATTATTATATCCTTCAGGTTAGCTCAACACGCTACGGATTCGTTAAATATATCCTAGGAAGAAGACAGTAATTTACTATTTAATACCTTTACCCATATATGTTCTTTGTTTAATAATCATATATAATATTAAATTATAGGATTATTCAATATTAACACTTAAAATTAGCTAAGATAACGAAGGGATAGAGTGACAGGTCTGGACACCCTGTGTAAAGTCAGTCGCTTGTAAGAGAATGCTCGATTGCTTTTAAATAGGCTGTTCTTTTAGTAAACCCTATAACTTATAATTTATAGGATAGTTTGGTGGTAGAATAGCTCAAGGGTAAATATAATGCATTAGTAGATATATTGTAATCCTCTATAGTCGCAACACGTGTGGTTAATCCCGGAGAAGAATGCTAAGTTAAATTATCTTTACCTCTACCTCCAACTTATAAAAAGTTAGATTTCTTTAAGATTAAATTAATATATAATATAATACATTATATTATATTATATTTAAATACACCTATATATTAAATATTTATATATTATAATATATATATTATTATATATATAATTAATTAATTAATATTATATATTATATATATATATATATATATTTATATATATATATATATATATTATATATATAAATATATATATTAATAAAATTATAATATAATTATATATATAGTATATATTATATATAATATATATGTATTATATTATATTATATATAATAATATTATATTATATATATATATTATATAATATTATATATATAATATATATAATTATTATAAAATTTATTATAATTATATATATTATTAATATATATATTATATATAGTTTTGCTTGTTCTGAGTTGTTAATACTATATAATGGAGACTATCTTATTTTAATGTAGATTAGATTATCATGTGAATTATGATCAGTATAAATAATTAATACTGGATAAGAATACTTATATAGATTGTAAAATATAATATATACCATGGGATTATTTTGTGGTTTCTTTGCGAAGGAGTTAGCGACAAACGCATCGAATAAAATATATTGATTGAGTATAGAATAGAATCCTCGCTCAATTTGTATCTCCAATTTGACGAAATTCATGTGAATGAGCACAAACATGATACATACGTGACGGGTAATTGCTCTACATTGTTTACGGATACATGGTGGTTTTTCCTGTTCAATTGAAATGGCGTCTAACAACTGGCTATACAAGAATCGGAAAGCGAACAGCTCTGTCTCTGTATTTTAGGGTGATTCAGACCTTACGTGTAACAATGTTAATCTGCGTCTTCTTTTTAATTTGGTTAATTGAGGCTGAAAAGTCTCTACTTGACAGTATCTATGGAGCTTTTCGGTTGGGACTCGTACTCTCAAAATGATGCGATAGACATAGTTACCATCATACTCTGTTTTTCAAAGATACAAAGCAGACGAAAATTATCAGTATTATGAACTCTAGATAATAGAAGTCCGTTGATCTTGTAAATATATAGTATAGCTGTAAGGAGATGAACCCCTATTTTTCCCCAACCATGAATAGACATCAACGTATCTTGATCGAAGATTTTAGGTCCACAGTAGTCTAAGTCCTATTATAATTGTAGCTTTTTAGTACGGCTGTAATGATTTAAAGCAGTAGTAATTTGTTGTATGAATATGTGAAAAGTCGTCATATGATCAGTAGAAAATGTAAAATCTCATTGTTTTCAATTTTTTCACACATGATACAATATTAGGGTATTGTCTGTCTATTTATGATACCAATAGATGAGAAATCATGTGAATTAGTTTAATATGTAGTGACTAATAGTCATAATTATAATACTAATTGAATGTCAATTTAATGAACATAATACTCTAATAAATTAAAGAATTAAAGATTATCATAACAGGTACAATGTATTATAATACTCTTCTACCATATGGTAATTCATTTAATTCATTATATTATTTAATTATTATATTAATTATTATTATTATTATTATTTTTTGTTTCTTTATAAATTATTGCTTATGAATTTCTTTTGCTTAATATAATATTTAATTATTATTCTTATTATTATAATTTTATTAATTAATTATTATTTATATTAATTCATTTATATTGTTGATATATTTATCATTATCATATATACATTTATCCTATATAATTATCATTATATATTATTATTCAATATACATTATTTACATTATATTATTTATTATATTTATTAATTATTATTATATTATTATATTATTATAATATATTAAATTATTATTAATATTATTATTTTATAATTTATTTTTTAATTATTATTTATTTATTATTAATATAGAGAAAATATTAAGTCAATGATATGAATGCGGTTTCCAAACTTTTGTAGATGATTCTTATATTATTAATTATTATATTATTCATTTTATAATTATTATTATTTTCTTTATTCATTATTAATTATTTATTTATTTTTATACTGAATTTATTTTTATTTATATTCATCATTATGTTATTGTTATTGTGTTCTTATTATTATTGCTTTATTAATCAATTAAATTATTCAGTATTATTATTATTTTATTATTATATCACAAATATTGTGATTGTTGTAGTTACCATCATCATTACAATTTTAAAATCATAAATCATTGTATGGGGGGTATGTTATGACACAACTTAATAGAATTTTATAATATATTATTATGTTAATTTTTTTACTCATGGATGATAAATATTACTATTTATATATATATTATATTGTTATTAGTATTATTGTTATTACTTATTAATATAAAGATGTCATTTCCTATTTAAGTTCTATATTGTGGTATATTGTATAATTTTTATAATTAATAAATATATAAATTTCATCTGATAAAGATCGGTTTTGGGAAAATGGCTATAGGTGACTTGATTTGCGATATTAATGAAATTCGATCGTCAGGTATTTTATATTACATGTGACAATATCTAAATGCATAAGATGTAGAGGTTTTGATTTTAGTTATACGGGGCTCACAAGACAGCACAACCCCAGGTTGCACTATGAACCTTTTCTGATAATAGGTAATACTTCTGCTTTATATATTTATATATCATATTAATTAATTATTAATTAAATCATTAATTATTAAAAATATTGGAGTATATATATAATATATATATAATAAAACGTACTGTGTTCTTATTTTTTTCCTCTTATAAAATGATATATAATATGAGTTAATTTCACTTTCATTTTAATGGTTTAAATAATTGCTTTAAAAATATTTATTAAAGGTATCAGTAGCTGGAAGGTTGTCAGACTGGTTTTGGGGGAAGAAGGATTGATATTTTTAATTACCATATTGTGTGAGTTAGCTAGTCTAGCTTAAGTCTTCGGTAGTAATATTTTATCTTCAAGCTTTATAGTTTAATGAATATGATTCTTTGGAGGGCATTGCATGTCTTTATTTCACCGTCTGTATTATTACAATTACGAATCATTAATTGATTCAATCTGTTATGTATGCATATGTATCTTGGATTGAGAGGTTTACAAAGCAGCTTATGCCACAAATCAATTATTCAACGTTTAGTTGTATGCTAATACATAATAGTTTTAAAGTCAAGAGATTATTTATATTATATTATTTATTTATTTTATATTATTTATTAATTATTTTATATATATAAATTATTATTTTTTTTTTATATATTATATAATGTTATTTATAATAGATTCATTATTTTATTTTAGTAAAATTATATCTTACTTTTCTCATAATTAATAATGCAATTTATTATAAATTTTAGATTAATTATTATTATTTATTTTTTTTATTTTTTATAATTATTTTTTTCATTTTTTTATATATTTTTATTATATTTAATTATCTATTATTATTATTCTTATTATTATTATTTATAATTTATTTTATTTTAATTATATATATATTTATTATTTAATTTATATATATATTTATCTCTATTAATTATCATATGCTATCGATTTTTATTACTATCTTTCTAAATTAATAAGAATATTATTGTTCTTTCGGAATATTTTTCTCTGTATATTTTTTAGTTGTTTGTAAGTTTATTATTTATGTCGTCTTTGTTTATTTGTTTAAAATTATGCTTGATTATCTAATTTCATTTTTCTAACTTTGTGGCAATTACTAATATAATATGCAAAATATTTTTATAACTCGGTTAATCAGGTACTAACATAGCTCCCATTGCTATGCATTCTATTGTAGGTCTCTTACATTGATAGAATATCTCAGAAGGTAATTTAGTCTCACTCTTCCTATGTTATATATAATTATGATTTAGGGTTTCGTAAAAGTTGAAAAATTAACTTTTTGTCTTAGGCTTGTTTTTCTGAACCTCTTGCGTAATGGACTAGTTTTTTTGTACTCGTTTTATTTGTTTTTAATGAGCATGATGTTTGATATTTTTCTTTACCCTGCATCTAAACTTCTACAAATTAAAATTTCATCTAGAACTATTCCCATCGTTCTTTTTATATTTTTTTTTTTCGTCTCTTTGTTCAAATATGACAAAGCCTGTCACGAACATTCTTCAAACTCATTCTCCCATTGACCAGAAAATGGTCACAATTTTTTTAACAATGTCAAATCTCGTCGATACTCTCTTCTTAATCATGCTTCTCTGAAATAAGTGTCGCACATGCATCATTTCTTTTTCTCTTCTCTACATAGTTTATGCCTAGACTTCGTTAAATTAAATAGATCTTGATAGCCACCTCAGTAAAGGAATCATGACCAATAAGAAGTTCTCGCTATAAAATCTTAACTTCCTTTTTCTGTCCATCTATGTAATTACCTTATTCTAGTCGTCCTCTTTCGCTTGACTGCTACATTAATGTTATGTCTGGTCAACAGAGTAAGCAGTGAGTAAGATATGTAATAATCCTTTAAGGTATTAATGAATTATTAAGTAGGCCTATATAATTTAACAGTTATTACCTAATTTTGATTTATATAAATATTTTTCGCATTTGATCAGAAAAGCTTTAAATCGTATGAGTAAGTTAAAGTGCTCTATAATCATGGTTTATAGCCGTGTGACACTGATATTAATAATACAAGGTGATGCTTGTTGGATGATTTGTGTGTGTTCATGTTAGAAGTAGTTTATGTTGTTAGCTCTGAGGAATGAGCAGTAGAACTGTACCTTATATATGGTAAAGAACGCATAAGAGGACTGGAAAGGCCACTGAGCTAATAAAGGTCGTGGAGAGTTGCGATATCCTATAGTTTGACAATTACTACCTAGAAAGATATAACATACCATCTGAGATCACATTGGCTTATGCTGTAGGTTTACCTTTATAAATATAAAATAAAGATAGAAAAAAGACTAGAAAAGAGAACGTCCTGTATAACAATCTCTGATATCAGATCACTCTGCGGTATATAATACTCTTCTCTGAATAGAATAGGTCTTACGATACCCGATGTAGGATCATATTAGTATACCCTCTTTCTGAAAATCATTATTATAAGCGAGTTAAATTACTAAATAATTTAAGGTAAGGCGAATATTTTTCCTTCTGTTTTACCAATTAGTAAGAATATCTTTTCTGTTGCTTATATAATACTTTGAAAATGAGTAATAGTTATGAAAGGTATGTGCGTTAAAAATGTAATCACTGAATAAATAATATACGTAAGTTGAAAATTCGATTTACTTTGAAAATTAGTATGCGTGTATATCATAGAAAATCTATAATGCTATACTCAATTATACTAATACATCAAGGAAAGACAGATCCTAAAAAGAAGGAAGAATCTCGAGAAGTCCCCGGGTATTTATAATCTATTAACTAATGATATAAAAATCGTTAGTAAATTTAGGATATAAGATATAGAACCAGATACAAGACAATTAATGATAAATAAAAGAAAGTGTTTTCTTTTACAATAAAAGTTTTCCGTTTCCGTTTATAATATCTGATGATATGACTAATAATTTAATAGGTATTTATGTATTATATTTATTTTATTCATTCAAAAGGGAACAAATTATATTAATATATATATACATATGAGTTATTAAGAATTTATTAAATTATATTAAGTTTATACTAAAGTTCAAAATTAAAATTTTATAATCCGTTTATTTAAAATTCTATTAAAAATTTATTGTAAAAAATTGTTATAAATATTAATTGGTAATCCAATATTTTAATCATAGTAATATTTAGGTTTAAGTTATTTAGGTTTTATTATTATTATATATTTATTCATAATTATTATTATAATATATTTATATTTTATTTTTATATTATATTATAATTTATTTAAAGAAAATTACCCCCACCCCCCATCTTACATTTAATCTTTATTATATTCTTATTTTTTTTTTTTATTGTTATCATTATTTATTATATTTAATATTATATATATATATATATATAGATATATATATAAATAAAAATATATATTTAAATATATTAATATTAAAATATATAATATATATATATAATATATTATTAAATAAATATATATAACTTAATTAATATATATTATATATATTATCATTATATTAATATATATATATATTATATTAATATAATATAATTAAATATTTCCATAAATTATATATATATTTTTTTAAATTCCTTTAAATAACTATATATATTTACTTCTATTAAATTTATATATTTATATAATAATATATATAAATAATATATATTAATATTATATTTAATATATTATATATATATATATATATATATATATATTACTATTTATATTTTATATTATTAATTAATATTATATATATATATATTATTATAATTTAATAATATATTAATATATACTATATATATATAATATAATATATAATAATATAATATATTATCATTATATATATATTATATATCTATAATATAATATTATTATTAATATATATATCATATCATATACTATATATATGTATATTATGTTTCAGTATATGAGGAACATAAAAGTATTGTAATTCTCGAACATAAATTGTTTATTTATTTCTACCTTTTAAATTGTTATTATTCTTAATTTAATGCACCTTTAGTACTTGAAAGACGCAGATAATGAAGGGATAGGAAAGGGGGAGATAGTTAATGTATACGTTAGGCTAAAGCTAACAGAATCCTTTATCGTAAATATAGAATTATTAAAGGGGTTCACTTTATTAAGTCAGGTAGGGTTTGGTTTATAAATTCTCTCAGCCTGTAGTAGACTATAGAGTTGAGGATCTATTAATAGACTTCTCATTACTACCGCAACATGAACAACTCTATTGGTACTTAGTAGTGACCATAGAAGTGTACTTATATATATATATATATATTTTATTTTTTTTTTTAACTTTTTTTTTAGTTAGTTCAGATTATCAGTCTGCTAATTTTGGGGAGCACATATGCTTCTCTACTTATAACACGGTTAGTTATTCTATTTGTGCATTGTGTGTATGATTTTTATTTGTTTATTCTTACCAATAGCTGGTGGGAAGCCAAGGTTAGAGTAAAGAAAGTGCTATTTACGTTATATAAATTTTATTTTATCGTGATTTATTAGTGTATGTGCAGCCAATTCAAAGTGGTTTTCAGGTGGCTGCATTCAATATTGATACATAGTAGAAGGTGCTTGTACTTTTGATGCTCAACCAATGCTTTGTATTGCATATTATATAGGCATAAAAAAGCATATATAGCTGATTTGATTACAAATGTGCTAGAAATACTTATAGGTTAAAGTCTTCACTTTATGTTTTTATACACGTTTTAAGTATTTATTTGTGGTAAGTAGTTACTAATGCTACATTATCTCAATATAATCCTACAAATAAGTCGTTCTAATGATAATAATCTATATCACTCCATATTTTCACTAAATTTGGTAAGTATAAATAGAACTCATTACTGAAATATTATACTGTTTATTTTAGACTATACTTTATAGCGTGCTTACCCTAATATTTCTTTCTTAAGGAGTCATCAAAATTTCTTTAATATTATTTTATGAGAGAGTTCCTTTATTTGATTATATGAGGTTTATAGTATATGTTATGTATGTTTGCGCTTCATGTTCTATGTGCGTATTAAGTATAGATATCTCATATTAGAAGGTTAGGAAGGGGAGGCGGAAGTGGCTCTACCTTCCAGTGAATTATAATATATCATATCACATAAATTTGTAAACAGCATTAAATTATTATTTTTTCATTTTTTTTTTTTATTAATTTGGTGCCTACTGTGTATATCTGTTTTCGAGAGGCTGTGCTATTCACGTTATACTAAGAATATTGAAGAAGAGAGCTAGATTTAGGTTAACTCTTTTTTTTTTAAAATAATCAACTAAATAAAATATAAAAGGAGACATAGAGGGTAATATGAATAGAAGAGTAGTAGAGGGGAATTATATAACTATATTTCTATTTAACTAATATATTCTAGTAGTGCATTATAATCCTCATATATTTATGGAGCTCTTATCCGATTAATATATAAATATTTATATTAATATTATATATGATTAATTATATTATATATAATATATATTATATATATATATTATATATATATATTATATATATTATTAATATATATATATAATATATAATATATTATATAATATATATATATGTATATATATATATTTATATATCATATATATATATATATATAATAATTATAAATATAATATAATATATTAATATATATTTATAATATTAATACTATATTAAAATATACTATCATATTATATATATATAATATATATATATATATTATAATATATATATATATACTTAATATATATTATCTATATATATTATATTATGATATGATATATATATATTTATTAATATATAATATATATTATATATAAAATATTATCATTATATTATATTATATATATATATATATTATATATTATATAAAATAATATCTATATATATATAATTTCATTTCTATTAATATTTATATATTAATAATATATATATATATATTTATATATATTATATAATATTAATTATATTATATATAATCTATATATATATGTATAATAAATTAATATATAATAATATATATATATTTTAATATATTAAATTATATATATTATTTTAATAATATATATATATATTATATTATATATTCATATATATAATAATTATTATGTAATAATATATCTATATATATATATTATATATAATTATAATTATATTATATATATTATATAATATATTTATATTTAATATATATATATTATATATATATATGATGATAAGTCAGCTGGGCTCATAAATATAGCTATATGCATATGGGCAGTAGCATTTTATGGGCTTTATGTACATATAGATATTAGCCATTCATAATTAATGCTGCTACAAAAACAATGAGACATTTATAATATTTATCTAAAAAGCTAATAGGAAATTTAGAATTTTATATATTTGCAAATACCATTTAAAATAAAATAACATTCTAAATAATATATAAGATTATTATATTTTTCGAGCAAATATATTAATTTATATAATATATATATATATATATTTATATATATATATATATATATATATTTAATTATTTAATATATATTAATTTTATAATATTTTTATATATATATATAATAAATATATTTCATACTTTCATTGTAAATTAAGCACTTTTTTTTTTATAAGCATAATATGAGAATTATTAATTTCAAAAAATTAATATATAACCTTTTTTCCAAATGGGTGAGCTCTTGGAAAGAGTGTGGTGGGTATAAGTGTATACTAAAAAGTAGTTGTAGGCCTAATAAGAAGTCTGACTGAGCATCTCACTTATGGTAACTATGGCGATATATATAAATAATATATTAATAATTTACTATATAAATATATATATATATCATTATATTATAATAACTACTCAGTCGTATACCCTCTGATGACGCGTAGTCTTTATAAGAAGCTGGTTTGGAATTACTGAGGTTTCAGTAATAGTTAAAGAGAAAAATTAATAAATTACAAATAAAATTAAAATTCTGTAATTAAAATAATAATTATGTTTAAAGATAATAATAAATATTAAAATATTAATAAATTGCAATAATTAAAATATAAAATTGTGTATAATTACTATATTAGTAATAGTTAATATAAAGTAAAATCAGATTACTTTCCGATGGTTCTCACAGAGTATTCTACTGCTGGCAATCAATAGTCATTTATACTCTAGTTAACTTTGTATTGATCCTCTGCATTGATAGCTAGTTTTGATTAATGCTCTCTTGCACTGTAATATTTAAAAATTTTTAGTGTCTTTATATTATTTTATAAAATATTTTTTATCTATAGTATTAAAAACATACATCAAGCAAATTCTAATAAAAATAAATAATAATAATAGATTTAGATACTATTATCAATGGAAGAGGAAATAAAAATTTTAATTTAATATAGTAAGTTGGGACTCTTCTATAACACTGTTATTCATATTAATATCAGGAGAATGCAATGACAATTCGAATACATTTTAAAATCAAAAGAATAGAAATTAAGAAAACGATTTAGGCATTAAAATGAAAGTACGTCTGCGAGATTCGATTAACTTATTGGTTAATAAACTTGAACTGGCTATTAAATTATCTGGCTCTAAGACTATGAATCGAAAACGATGATGCCTATGCTGAACGTACGAAATATAACGTATATTAGTACATAATAGCCTATTATCTCTTATATAAAGATTTAAATATATTTAAAAGTTCATATCAGGTAATATATATATATATATATATATATTTATATATAAAGAAAAAAATTAAGTTATAAGCTTACCTGACCACCATGTCCATCATAGACTCCAAATAAAGACAGTTTATTTAACCCTCCTACATCAATCTCTTGCATGACACTGTATTTGTCTTCCATGGTTCCTCTTCTGCCTTGAAGTGCATATACCCCTACAATTCCTTCAGCTAATTCCTGAGAAAAGCTGCTGCTTCCAATAGATGATGATGAAACTATATTTTTGAAATTGTAGTCCACAAAAATACTTTTATAAAATAGCTTACAACAGTACTCAAAACTATTTTTCAGCCAGTGCTTTCTTGTTTGGAGTATAACACATACAATAATAACCATGCTAACAAGCAAGAGAGAGCCCAAATTAGGCCATTTGTATTTATAGTAATCTGTTTTATTAGGTAACATGCTGTCTATGTTTGACACGGCTAATGAAAATATTTTCCAAACTAAATGATGATGAATAGTAAATAGTTCATAAATTATATCATCTTCCATATTATCATCCATAATGACAAACTGAGACTTTTCTTTACATAGTCTCACATCACTATATCCTAAGAAAAAAATAAAAAATTAATGATTTCAATATCTTCTTGAGGAAAATATTAGCTAAATGGCATTGCAAAAATTTGAATACATTAGTTAAGCAATACTGATACTATTGCTTAGTTACTTAAAACCACCAAAATTGCAAGGGGTTTCAGCTTTTCACTCTTGTAACACAGTATACAGTAGGCTTGGAAAATACTGACATCCGATCTTTTCAGTGTTTTAGAAATAGCATGCCTTATTTTTTAACAGGAGCTGGAACCACATAAGGTTTAGTCATTTTGGAATTGGAATTAATATCTGGAGTCAGTTGTAAATTGAGTTTACGAAGTGAGTCATTTGTTCACGCATCCTTGTTATTTATCATAAATTTCATGCAGTTAAGATGAAGATGTCTTATAATGTGCTAAAGCCTGGAGACTTTGTGCAGGTGATTGATATTTATAAAGCTGATATAAAAAAAAAAAACAAAGATAGCAGTGCACAAACGAAAATAAAGACAGAACAGTACAACATTTAGTGAAATGTTTTAAGAATGGCAGTGAAGATACAATGCCCCATCAAAAATCAAAGTCTGGTAATCTACATAAAGTGCCTCAGAGAACTTTAAAAGTGATGAAAAAGCATCTAGTATTCACCAATCAATGACTGCAAGACAATTGAAAGAGAAAAATGCAAATTTGCCTTCAGATATCTCCTGTCATACCATACAGGAGAGAATTCAAATTCATTGACTTAGGCCTTCACAAATGCAAGGCTCGTCTTGTCTTAAATCTCCTCTCATTAACTGGAATCATAAGAATGTCTGTTGTATCATTAAAAAAATAGTGATTGGTTGTCAGTCACTGGAAGATGTTGTGTGCCTGATGAGACCACTTTCTTTCTGACATGCAGTAAGCTACAAGCTAGTAATGCCTGCTTCTGATCCTACTACTGCCTCCAATACACATGTGTGATTGAAAAACTTCACTGCTAGTGTGATAGGCAATAATGGGAGTAGGGTTCCTTTAGCTAAAGATGTACAGGGGGTGGTTATCCTTTGTTGTGTTTAATCCTTTAAATATTTATTTGTATAAATAGCTAATTAATTTAAATTTTATAAAATCTTATCATTACTCGAAGATTTTTAATCTGGTGTATAAATTGTTCTCTGCAGTAATCGAAACCTCTACTAAGATTCATTTATTAGTTCACTCATTAAAAGTTTATAGTTTGATTTCTGTAATATGTTTTCTAAATAAACACAATATCTTCCCACAAATAAAAATGATAGATCTTGCCCTTCAGTTATTTTCTCTATATTAGTTGCAATTACTTTTTTGAAAAATGGATTTTTCTTTCTTTTGTGATGAATCAATAATTGTCTATACGCAAAAGCCATGCATTACTGGAAAAAGTTGAGCCTCTTAGCTTCCAAAGGAGGAGGTTGTGTTCTGACTGTGCTCTGCCATTTAGTGTGTAATTTGTTTATTTATTGTGTCTTTTTGTTACGCTAATTGTTTTTTTTTTTTTTTTTTGTATTATAAATAGTAGTGTTAGTAGTTTGTGTATTTAATTTTAAGTAAATCAGTTCTTATAGTTAATTTATCACTAACGTATTGGTTGGTCAGTGTTTGATAGCTAACCCTAGGCTGAAAACGTTAAATTACTGTATACTGTAGAGGATTATTAATGATTTTCTGTATTTAATTAGTTTCTAATTGTTATTTTAATTTTGTGATAATTTAAGTTAAATTAAGTGTTACCGGAAGAGCCATAGGATTAAGTTAGGTCTACTTTATAATTTTTATATCCTAGCCTAGGCTAAGTTAGATTTAAGCTTATTTAAATTTTTAATTTTTTAAGATATTAGTTTCTTTTTAGGCTTTAGTGATATTTAGTTAATTGATAGTAACAAAAATTATATAGACGAATAGTAAAGTTAATAACAAAATTTTAAGTATGTATAATACTGTGTTAGCTATGCTTATGACTGTGAGGAAGGTGAACCAAGTGAAGAAGTATACTATAAGAGGGAAAATGAAAAAGAATGGAGTGAACCAGCAATTAAAAACAAAAGAAAGAAATAAAGTTATAGATAAAAATACAGGAAAGATTTATCTAGTAGCTAGAGTACACATAACAAGAATAAATAAGTGTGAACCTACCGACAATAATGAGGATACAAACCATGAATTATCAGAGGAAAGTGAAGAGAAAAATGACAACATTGTTGATGAAGACTCGGAATCAGAAACAGATGATGAAGAAATCTATATACAAATTAAATGACCAAGGAGGCATAGCACATCCCTGTCTCACCCTAATATTAATAGTAAACTAATCACTTTCAGCTCCATTTATTCATTTTTTTGAATAAGAGTTTGTTCTTACCCAATGTCATCTTTTATATATCCCTAGCCTAGGCTAAGCTAGATTTAAGCTTGTTTAAATTTTAACTTGTTTTAAGATATTAGTTTATTTCTTTTTAGGCTTTGGTGATATTTAGTAAACTGTAGTTGGTAAAATAATAGGTACAAGTTAGTAAAGTTAATAATAATTTAAAGTATGTATGCTCTGTGTGATAGTTGTGGGACTGTGAGAGGTGAACCATGTGAAGAAGGTATACTATAAGAAGAGATGGATAAACTATGGAGAGGGCAGTGAATATGATTGGAAGAGAATAGCTGCCTACTTGTATTTTGAACACAGGAAGTAATGTGTTGTTAAGGAAAGAGGTTTCAACGGTGAGCGAGAATATGATTGAATTAAATGAACTGGTATTTGAGTTGAGAAAAGGAGAGAAGTGTTAGGAAAAAGCTAGTAAGGATGACAGTGAGTATTACTCTTATCTAGGGGTCGGGAGAGTATTGATTCACCCTAGACAAGAAGATGAGAGGAAGAGGCTAAGTAGGGTTAATTCAATAGGTCACTGCAGATGAATGGAGAGTTGTAGAAAATAGAAATAAGATTAGGATCTTGAAAGTCAGTCAGCCTGTGACCTGCAGTAACAGGTTCAACTGTTTTCCAGATGGAGAAGGATCAGAGAGGGCCAATGGTAATGTTAAGTTTTCTAAAGGGAAAACTGAGGCATTACTAATTGGAGACTCTATGATACGATACCTAGATAGGACTCCAAAACTGAAGCATAGAGAAACGAATGAGTATGTCATCCAGGTGCCAGAGTGAGTGATATCGTAGATAGGATAGATGATTCTACAAATATTGATTCAAATGTGATTGTGCATGTGGGTACAAATGATATAGGACATAGAAGGTCAGAAGAATTAATATCAGATTATAGGAGGTTGATTCAGAAGATGAAAGTTAGTGGAAGAAGGTGCATGATTTCTGGGATTTTACCTAGGTTAGGTGCAGGTCAGGAATGGGGAAGTAGGGCTTTAGGTGTAAATGAAAGGGTTAGGAAATTATGTGTTTCAGAAAATATTAGGTTTTTGGATTTGTGGAGAGAATTTCTGGACAAAGATCTTTTGCAGTCAAAGGAGTTCACTTGAGTCGTAAAGGTGTTGAACTTATCAGTACTAGTTTGGAGACATCTATCAAAAAAACTAAGTAAAGTTAAGGGTGATAGGCTGCATCTTGATATGAATAATTATAACAATGGTAACTGTAATAGTGGTGAGATAAATAAAACGTGTTGTTACAGGCTCAAATAAAGATGATAGCAATAAAAGTAACAGCATTTCAAATATCAACTGCTTTTACACCAATGCTCATAGCCTTAGAAATAAAAAAGAGGAGCTGATTAGTTATATCATAAATGAGAATCTAGACATTATTCATAACTGAGGCGTGGGTTAATGAAGAATTATAGACTCCCTTTCAGGAATTATAAATGAGAGACAGATTCAACTGTTGCCTCACTTATAAGGAAAGGGTGGTGTGAGGCGCTTTATATTAAAATTAATATTCAATCTGTGCTAATGACTGATATTAAAACAAATCATGATGTGGGTAGATATTATTATGTATAATAAATCATATAGAATAGGGGCATTCTATAGACCTACTGGTCAGGGTCAGGAATTAGACAGAAATGGTGAAAGAAATTAGGAATGGCAGCCTTACAGTAAAGAAATAGGTATAAAGATCAAATTGGATGATGTTTTTTAATTTCCCTGGCGTCAATGGGTTCATTCCCTCTAATATGGACCATAATAGTTATGTATTTATAAATTGTATAGCCTACTATATAACTTTTTGGTGAACCTACAAGACACGATGTACTGTTAGACTTAATATTGATGCTTGATGAAATATGGTAGGTGAGGTTAGGATTGAAATTTAGGACTTAGCCTGAGCCATAACATAATTAGATTTAATATGAATATGATATCTGGGTGCAAGTTAATAAGGAAAAGATCTTAGATTTCCAAAATGGCGATTTTACCAAATTTTGAACATGCTTAATTAATAACTGACAGAATATGGAGTTTAAAGACCAAAACTGTTTTATCATGTGGGAACATTTTAAGCAAATTTTGATGAATAATCAGTCAGTATGTTTAAAGATAAACCCATTAGGGTGGGTGAAGAGAAAAAATATTCATGATGGCAAAAACATATAGAAAATCAATCAAAAAGCTTTAAAATATTCAAGGGTAGTAATAGGGAGGATGATTTAGAAAATTATAGGAAATATAGAAATGAACTTAACCAGTCAATAAGAAAGGTGAAGAGAGAGAGAGGTAGAAATTAATTTAGCAAGGAATAGTAATAAGGACCTGAAGAAATTTTTTAGCTTTTATAAATTTAAAAGTAAGAATAGGACAATTAGTCAATTAAAATTGATGAAAATTTAGTGAAAGTTCAGATAAGGAGTTGGTCAACATTTTCAAAGATTATTTTGCTTCAACATTTACTGAGGAAAAATTAGAAAATAGTTTGGAGATTAATAGTTCTGGTATGCATGTGACAAATAGACTTACAGAATTTGAATTTGAGGCAGGGTTGGTGATTTTTAAAAAAAATAAAAAAAATAAAAAATCAATGATTTTTTTTATTTGATTTTTTTAAGCACAAATTGTCTTTTAAATTATTATTTTGATAAAATTAGTAAATAATCCTAATTATTACCTAATTAATAATAAGTTTAGTAAATATAATTATTATTTAGTTTAATTAAGTTATTTAAATTATAGCGTCGGGCGGGGTGACGTGGACCACTTTAGGTATAACTTGGTCTCCCGACTCTCCCCTAATGCACTTTTTGGAAATTTTTTTTTTTTGAAATCCTATACTTTATATAGTAGGTCATAAACACACAAAAAAATAATAATGTAATTCTAATAATAAAAGTTTATTAAAGTTTGAATAACCGCCAAAGTCAACTGATGATGGAGGGTGAGCGGACCACCGATGAGGGTGACTCAGGACCATCTGTTTAAATTAAATACTACGTATAATTTCAATTTTTATATTTTAATTTTTACTTAATATAATAATTATTTATCATTAAAATTAGTAATAAAAATATCAATAATGATGCATAAAATAAGAATAAAAATATGGTGGTCTGATTCACTAAAAATTTTGACACTTTTCTGATCTCGTTTTTTTTATTAAAATTTCATTTTTTAAAAAAATTTTCACTTAATAAAAGTAACTTTTTATTACATTTAAATTAATTATACATAATAAAAATGTCAATAATAATACCGTAAAATACGAAAAACAATGGTGGTCAGGCCACCCCCTCCATCAATTTTTGTGGCGGAAGTGAATCGGACAGGATGAAACCCGTTTTTGCCTGTACTTGCTTGGATCAGAAATTTACTTTGCCAGTTTAAAGCTAAAATATAAATTATCCACTGAAAAAAATAGTAAAGTAGTCACAATTTTTCATTTATAGCAGTTAAAAAAAGAAAACTCACATTTTCAAAAGTGAATTTTCTAAAGAGAGGAAATTTTGTACCCTAATTTCTAACATTTTTAAAAATATAAAAACTTTCTAGAATTAAATATGATAAATAAAACTTGTGGTACTACCGCGTGGCTATAAAATGGCCGAAAAATTTCCTGACAAAAAAATATTGTATATTACCAAAGTGGACGAATCCACCCCCTCCTAAAAGAGCTAGAATTAGGTCACCCAGCCAGCTATATATATACACAGTACAGTATATAGGCTATACTGTATAATATGAGTAATCTAATTTTATTTATTTCTTTATTGAAAATTATTTGAAACTACATTGATGAATTTGAGTATTAAATAGATGAAATATATTTATCATTAAGCCAAAGTGATAACTAGAATAATTATTAACTTGTAAAAAAAAATTTGCTTAAAAAATAAAAAAAATAAAAACAAATAAAAAAAATCAATTGATTTAATCAACTGATTAAATCAATTTGATTTAATCAGTGCCAACCCTGATTTGAGGTAAAAGATATTAAACGTTTACTGGACCATATTGACACAAGTAAAGCTGCAGGTCCTGATGGCATATATGGTAGAATTCTGAAGGAGGGTGGTATCAGCATTGCAAAGGCACTGTATTTAATTTTTAAGCAATCTATAACATTTGGTGAGGTACCAGACTACTGGAAAACAGCATATATTATGCTTATTTTTAAGAAAGGTAGTAAGGGATATTTGGGAAATTGTAGGCCAGTTAGCTTAACATCTCTGGTTGTAAAAGTTTCATCTTCAGTAGGTTTATTTGCTGAAAAGCCACCATCATCATTATCAGTGCTGTTACCAGGGGTTGCTGATAAGGTGGCTTCCACTTCTGTGAATCTTTTTTTTGTCAAGAGAGCAAGCTCGGTTATACTATTTAAGTGCATTCTAGAAGTGGTTCACTGTCGGGAGATGCCATTCTTGTGGGGTTTCAGCTAGCTTAAGGAATTCCTTATATCCTTTTATATATTGAAACTAGATTTATTATTGAATCTAAAAGTTTCTCATAATTCTTTACCCAAAAAGTAAGAAGTAGGCCCTATCCGCCAAGTATTGACCATATTAACCAACACTGATACTGATACCAAAAAAATACTGATACAGTACTATTGGTACATCCCTAATATGAATGGGGATTGGCTTGAGTCTGTAGACCAAGGAAAAAGTTTAGATGCCATTACATGCAGTAATTTGAAAGTAACTAATTAGTGTTTGGAAGCAAGGAATAAAGCTAATAAGATGCTGGGTATAATAAATTGCAATGTCATTTACAAAAACAAGGAAGTTATAAGTAAACTGTATTATAGCTATGTTAGGCCAGTATAAGAGTATTGTGCACAAGTTTGGGCCATTTATTTAAAGAAAGACTTAGATATGCTAGAGAGA